>RJWH01004238.1:0-115579 GCA_004363575.1 Solenodon paradoxus | reverse complement strand
CCCCCGTCTACACGTGCTCAGGGAGGTGAGAGACCTGCGTGTGTGCTGGGCCGCCCCGTCTACACGCGCTCAGGGAGGTGAGAGACACGCGCGCTCCGGGCCGCCCCGTCTACACACGCTCAGGGAGGTGAGAGACCCGTGCGCGCCCGGCGGCCCCATCTACACATCTACACGTGCTCAGGGAGGTGAGAGACACCGTGCAGCCCCACCGGCTCTGGAGGGTCTGTAATGGAAACACGTCACACAGGCACCAAGAGAGGGACCTGTTTGTCCCTGGTATAAAATCATCAGTTCCTTGCTGAGGAGAGATGTGACTCCTGGTGACTCTGTGTTCTAAAGCCAGATGATTACTTTTTTTAGTGACAAAGGGAAAGAACCACCCTCTCCACACCAAGGAAAGTGTTATTCACTCCGACTTCAGGCGTTCCTCGTCTAGAACACTGCCTGTAGATTATTATACAGGATGTTATACGGGATTATTGGAATGAATGGATCTTTGGATCGGCTTGGTTCACCATTGACTTATTCATTTACAAAGTGTTTTGCTTCTAAATTTCTTCTGAAAAAAAAATAATCAGGGAACTATGAGAAGCAAGAATTCAGAGGGCACTTGCCCTACAAGATTCTTTTTAAAGGAAAGGTCAGGCAGAAATGAAGGAGAGCTGGCAGGCAGGTGGGAAGAGGGGAAGCAACATTCATTTGTTTTTATGTAGTTGTCATCTTGTTGTCCCCGCACCAGGGTCATGAACCCAGCTCCTTGGTATATACATAGACAACACCTGGCAGGAGGCGGAGGCTTTAACTGCTCACCAGGGCAGATCAAAGATAAAGACTGATTGATAGGAAACAGGCAGGAAGAGAGAGGAGATGGACGCATTTACCCATCCGTTCAGTTGCTCATGTTGGTTGTTCCCTCCAGTCCCAGGCCATGAACCCAAGTCCTTGAAACTTTTGCTTATTTAATTTCCCTTCTCAGCCGCAAGTCTTGAACCCGGGTCCTCGGGCTTTTCATGGCCTGCTCCTGAGCCACCAGGGGTGTTCTCCTCCAGAATACTTTAACCTACTTCAGAAGATCACCTGGCGGGTAGAAACAGAAGGGCCACACTGGGAAGCTGGGAGCTTTCAGAGGGCAATTGGTGTCAGTCACGCAGTGGTGACTCAGAGCAGCCCCGAGAGTGAGCCGAGAGTGAGCCGGAGAGGGCTGCTTGCATTTAGTTATCACTTTGAATTGGACTCACCAGGACCTGCTGACGTGAGAGATACAGAGAAGAAAGGAAGACCCTGGTGGATCTGTACTGCAATGTAGACAGAGTAAAAGGGAATGAAAATTAAGAGGGAGTCTTATGTTTGGGTGGCCATTTGGCTGTCCCCAGGGGAGCTGTCCTGGGGTGACTTAGGGAAAAAAATAGTGTGTAAGGCTCTGGAAGAGGTCAACTGTGGGGACAGGGGATGAGCAATATGTGAAGTGTTGACTTGTACCTGGTGCCCAAGGCTGGGGACCAGATGGGGACACTCAGGAAGAGGGTAGGACAGGAACGAGTGAGGGGCAGGAGTGACCAGGGGGCAGGCGGCAGGTCAGGAGGGCTCGGGTCAGAGAAGGCTCCAGGGGAGAGAATCATCACGTGCTCCTTTGAGGGATCTTGGGGTGTCCTGCACTGGGTTTTGAGGCACTGGTTTATAGGGGAGCAGCGTGCTTGTTCCAGACGCACAATGTACGTGAGAGCTAAGCACATGGGCCTCTGTGGCACTTTATAAACCCGTAGGCTTCTGCCACTCCACCTGCCAAACCACGATGCCTGACAAACACACCTGACTTATGTGGTTTCAGATTCCGACAATGGCCTCTCCCAACGCTATTTCACTCTCAAAGTGTCTTCAAGTCAGAAAGCAGACAGGCGAGGGGCCGTGGCTTTGCCGTTTCATCGCTTTGAGATGACTTGTGAGCAGCTCACTAGGAGGCAAGGGCTGGCCAGGATGGCCTGGTGCGTCCTCTCGTCCCTGCCAAGGCCCCCGGTCCCCCGACAGCCCAGCTCAGGGCAGGCGCACACTGCGCCAGGGCTGTGACCCGGATCGTCCCAGCACATCCCTGCTGCGCGATCTGCATGTCTACTGGTGTCACCACCGTCACCTGCTCCCCCAGCAGGAAGCAGGGCTCCTGCTGAGAACTGGCCCCGGCTGCCAGGACACTCCTAACACCGCCTGAGGTGGCGCGAACTTTCTGGTGTGAGATCCGGAAGGTGCCAGGAGGTCCGTGCAGACAAGAAGGGGCGCCGCCTCTGGGGCACACTTGTTGGTGCACCAGCTTTTCAGATTACTGCGCGCACACAGCCCCCCGGTGTGCTCTCAGTAAACTGAGGAGGAAAGAAATCATCTCTGGTTCCCCATTTTGGGAAAGACCAGGGGAGTCGTGTCCAAGTTATCTGCTTAAAGCCACCTCTTGAGCTGGGTCAGCAGCATCAGCCCCGAGGCCGGGCTGCTGCCTAGGTTCAAATCCTGCCTCTGCCAGTTTTTCAGCTGTGCTCTCGGGCATGAGTTCATCTGCTTCGAGCCTTGGTTCCTCATCTGTAAAGGGAAACTTGCAGTTCATTCTGCAAGGGTTACAGGAGATGGTGGAGCACAGAGAGGGCGCTGAGTGCACTGAGGCAGCCAGGTCAGCCTGTGCAAGGAAATGCCCGGGGGACTTGTCTAGGGCAGGGCGCTCCTGAGTGCTGGGGTCCTCGTCTGACTGAGGGCCTGGGCAGATGCCAATCTTAAAGCGGCATGAGGCTGAGTGCCTTACCCAGGGACACGCAGTCAGTCCATGCCAGAGCCACCAGCTCCTGAACTCTGACCCAGAGCTCTTTCCAACAGAGAATTGGCTGCCCAAAGACAGGGCCTGGAGAAAAGATGAGGGGACCTAGATCTTATCATTCCCTTGGGAAAGCCTCCAGCTCCATGGAGACTCCTGAATTCTTCAGTCAGTTGCTGCCGCTCCTACCATCTCACGCACATTTTCATACCCAGGCCTACCCTCCTCAAAGCAGTTTGAACCAGCACTGGGAAGTTTCTAGAAGCCAGAGGCACAGCTGCTGCCTGTCTTCTTGCTGGAGAAGTATAGGCTTTTCCCCTGGGGTCCTGTAGCTGGCTGACCCCAACTCTAGAAAGGCTACCCTGCGTTGGGGTCCTCGCCATTCCCAGAATCACCCCCATGCCTGCATTTCCAGCTGCCCATTAGACACAGGCAGGGCAGCCTCAGCCCCGCTAGCAAGATATCAGATGTGGCTGCACCCCAGAGCCCTCCAGCCCAGTACAGGTCCTCACTTTGGCCCAGTCCCCCACCCCTTTCTGCCTCCATGCTGCCAGGAGCAGCCCCAGAACTCGCCCATTGCCTTTTCTCTCAGTCATGGGCCACCGTCTCCCTCCTCTGATCTGTGCTGGCCCTCATGGCTTCTCCTGCTCCTCCTTTCCATGTCCCTGAGTCAAACAAAACCACAGACCACTTGGGGTGAAGAGTCTGATTTAGAAACAACCTAAGAATAAGATAGAATGACAGCACAATGCAACCCCAGACTTGGGGTCCTCCTGCTCACGGAGCCCCCATACCTCTTGCAGAGTGAGTGTGTGACAGTCCCTAAAGCCCTTTCGACTGGAGGACACCAGCTGTGTGACACCAGCTGTGTGAGAGCCGCCCTGCCATAGGAGAGGCCCCTGGGCACTTCCCTCCACACACTGGCCTGGTTGAGATAACCGTGCCCTCGGTCACTCAAGCTGGAAACCTTGGACGTCATCCTTAGAACATCTCTCTTCTTGGTCCTAACTCCTCCCAGGCCAGTTCATGTCACCTCTTTTGAGAAGCTCCCAATTTGCCCCCAGCCAAGCGCTGGAACAGCTCTCCCCGGAACCGGAGGTACGCCATCCTTACAGCTCTGCCCTTCACTTGCTTCAGACTCTTGTTTAAGAATGTCGGCGTACCACGTGGAAGGCGTCATCCAAGTACTTCCTTCTCTCAACGCGGACAAAGCACTGAAGATGATCACCCCCAGAGCTCAGAAACAGAGAGGGCAGGCAGCTCGCTCAGGGTTACACAGGTGGCAGGCGGCCGGCAGGCAGTATTGGAAGCCAGTCTGATGGCCCTGGTCCCTAATCCGCGACTTTGCTGCAGCTGTGCCTGTGCTGGTCTCAGTTCATAGCCCAGCATGATCGAAGCCAAGTAGAGCTTCGTGGAGTTGATGCCACTGTCATCCATACCGTGTGCCAGAGATCCTTCTTCGAGGGATGGAGAGGAGAAGTATCCTGTGAGCCCTTTTACTGGTTAAGAGCAAATGCTCTCGGCCAAGATGGGTTTTCAAGTGACTGAGGAGCAGTGTAGGTGACCAGAAACCGGGTCTCCTCGCTCTGCAGCACGTTTGCCTCATGAGCTCTTTTTAATATTTTTCAAATGTATTGTGGCAAGAACCCTTAACATGAGATCTGCCCTTGTAATAGATTTCTAAGTGTTCACGACAGGATTGTTATCTACAGGCACAAAGTCGGACAGCACATCTCTAGAACTTGTTCATCTGACATGACTGAAAATTTGTACCCAGTGATGCGCAGCTCCCCAGGTCCCCTCCCGCAGCCTCTGGCCACCGCCATTCCAGGCTTTGCTCCTCTGAGTCTCACTGTTTTAGATGCCTCGTAGGGAGACAGTGTGGTTTAAGCTTTCTGTGACTGGCTTATTTCACTTCTGATAACGTCTTCCAGGTTCCTCACGCTGTCAAAGATTATAGGCTTTCCTTCTTTTTTAAGACTGAATAGTATTTCTTGTGTGTGCATGCCACCTGCTTTAATCCATGCATCTCCAGTGGACATTTCCGTTGCTTCCACATCTTGGCTCCTGTGACTAGCGCCACAGTGAGCATGGGTATGCAGCTCTCTCTTCAAAATCTTGATTTTAAATCTGTGGGGTAAAAACACAAAAATAGGATTGTTGGATCATATGGTAGTTCTGTTTTTTAATTTTTTGAGGAATCTTCTTACTGTTATCCATAGCACCTGTGTCATTTTGCAGTCCCACCAACAAAGCACAAGAGTTCTAATTTCTCCACAATCCTCGCCAGCACTTACTGACTTTCTCTTTTCTTTAAGGAAAGGTATAGGCAGGAATGAATGTGAGCAGAGACAGGCAGTCACTAAGTATCACATCCATGAAATCACTGCCCATGATGTCCTGAAGCCTCGCCCCCACCCCGCGTTTTCTTCAAGGAGTTAGTTTCGGTCTTATGTTTACGTCTTTAACTTTGAATTGATTTTGGTGTTAGTTTAAGAGTTCATTTCACTCCTTCACACAAGGATATCCAGGTTTCCCAGCACCGTTTGTGGAATGGACTACCCTTTCGCATTCTTTTCTTCAGTTGACGTATATGCATAGATGTATTTCTGGCTTCTCAATTCTGCCCCATTGGTTTACTACTGCTTTATAATATATTGTGCAATCAGGCCATGTGATGCTCCTCGATTTGTTTTGTTTTGGGGGTTTTGGGTATTTTTTCCAAATCGTTTCAAGATTGTTTTGACTATTTATAGTCTTTTGTGGTTCCATATGAATTTTAGAATTTTTTTTTTTTCTATAAGAAATGCCATTGGAATGTTACAGGGATTGCACTGAACTCCAGATCCCCTGAGGGAGCATTGCCATTTTAACAATAGTGAGTCTTCGATCCAAGATCAGGAACAAGACAGGGCGTCCAGTCTTACCACTCCTACTCATGGTAGTGCGAGATGTCCTCGCCAGAGGAATTCAGCAAGAAAAAATAAAATAAAAATCATCCAAATCAGAAAGGAAAAAGTAAAATTGTCTTTGCTAATAGATGGCATGAACTTGTATGGAGAAAACTTTAAGGACTGCACACTCACACACACACACACACACACACACACACACACGAACTAAGAAATGGATTCAGTAAAGTTGCAGGATGCAAAATCTAGAGACAGAAATTGGTTGCATTTCTATCCACTGATAATAAACTGGAGAGTAAATTAGGAAACAATTTCACTTGCAATAGCATCAGAAAGAATAAACTTTAACTCAGGAAGTGAAATATTTTTACACTGAGAACTACAAAATATTGATGAAAGAAATTTAAAGAGAAAACAAGTGGGAAGACAACCCTTGGGCTCATCTTAGAGCTTCTAAGGCCCTGCCATCCTGCTGTAGTCCTCAAGACCCACCCCCAGGGGTATAAAGTATCTGTGACCTGAGTTGAGCATGTCTTCTTTGTCACCCGTCCCAGCTGGAGCCTGCCAAATTCTGGGTCTGGCTATCCCAAAGCCACCCCTGCCCTCTTTTCCTGACCTTACCAGGCTTACCCCTTTCTCTGCTTCTCTGTCACCGCTGACCTGGTGGTGATTTTGCTAGACTCATCTCAGTTATCATAGAAGACTCCTCCTTGAGCCTGACTTTAAGAACTTTGTTAAAAATTCCTCTGTTGCTGTTAACCCTTTGAGCACATGTTCCCCTGCCCCCAGAGCCGGTTTCTGTCCACTTCCTCTCTTCCATCCTTCCTCCCTGTCCTGAACAGAAATCCCACCTTCCCTCCCTTCATTCCAGTCCGTGTCCCCCCCCACCCCGCCCATTTCATTCCCCTGACTCTTCTGAGTCCAGCAGCCATAGCCAGAGGTCAGGAGTGGAGGAAGGGAGAGGAGAGCCTTCTGTAAGGAATCTCGTCCCTGGGCACCCCTCTGACCTCCACAGACCTCTCCCTCTGATTGACTCCCCTCTCTCCTCCCCTCCGGGACCCAGAAACTCCATCCAGCTCTTCCAGAGGAAGGACAAGGAGGGGGCAAGTGTCCCTATCTCCGAAGGGCCCACCCCCAGGGATGCAACTGGCTGAGCTCCCAGAAGGCTGGCCAGCACCACCAGAGAGGAGAGCCCAGAGGGCAGCAAGTCAGGCTGCTCAGGAAATGGAATTGCTCAGCGCCACAGTGAGAGAGCCACTTCTTGAACTTTTTGCGTGAGCATGCATTCAACTGCTCACATTGTTTTGGCTCCAGGGGAAATCTGACCTCGGAAAAGGCTGTGATGAAGTGGGTGTGGGTGGAGATCCCCTGCTAGTTCACAGGCCGAAGAGAGTCAGGCAGAACATTCTTCAGAGGTACCCTTCCAGTGAGAGGGTTCCTCCCTGCCCGAAGCAGGATGTGGGGCTGTGCCCAGCGGGCCCACTGGAGCCAGGGCGGGAGTCCCCAGTAGTCTGTGCTCTGGGTACTTGGACCTTAATGGGGAGCAGAGATTTGAAACTCTCCTCCGGGTAGTCTGTGCTGAACTTCATCGAATTCAACTCTACACCTTGAGAAACCTTTGCAAAATTACAAATTCTCAGACCCCTCCTTCAGTCAATTAAAGTTTCTAGTGATGGAGCTTAGGGGGTGGATTTAGGCTTTCACTATGACTCCAGTGTGCAGCCAAGGTGAAGACACAGGATGAGGTGTGCCCTGGTGCTTAGTGGTTGTTTGCCAGATGCAGTCCACGTACATCCCAAGGACCCGAGTTTGCAACCATCCAGAGGAAACAACCAAGATGAACAAGTAAATAAGATAAACAAAATGCTTTTTCCTCCCCTCTCTTCCTGCTTGCTTGTCTCTGCTCACCTTCATTCCTGCCTGCAACTTTCCTTTAAGAAAAGAAAAAGGAAACATGATGGCAGCCTCTTAGGTGCATTCAGTGGGCAGCCCACCAAAGGGCACTGTGCAGGGGTGACTTGAAAAGCAGAGACCTGGGTTTGAATCCCAGATCTTCTACCTGCTAGCTGTGGGCTCTAACCCAATTCTTTCATCTTTCTAAACCCCACTTTGTTATGGAAATAATACTCACCCTGCGAGTTTATTTTAAGGCTCAAAATAGGTGAGATATTCATGTAAAGAAGTGACTCCCGACAGCCCCCCGGAAAGCTGCCATGTTGCATATTGCCATTGAAAGCAGAGTGTGACCCAGGCAGCCCCAACATAATGCCCATTCTCTGAACTGGACATCAGGCACCCTACCATCAAACACAACATCCTTTCCAGGTGTCCTCAGTGGCTCAGCCACACTATCAGATTTCCCATCACACTTCCAGAGGCCTCTTGCATCCTTGCTGCCATGGCCACCATCTTCCCCTCCTCCTGCCTGACCCTTGCCCACCTTCAAGGTCAGGCCCCCTTCCTATCGCATCCCTACCCACCCTGCTCGCCCATGGAACATCCGCACAGGGGTGCTGGCACCCATTCTCTGGACATGCCCTTTGCCAAGTGGTTGTCTCAGTAATATCTGGCACATCTTAGTTGCTTTGAAATTTTACCCTCTTTCGTTGGTACCTGGGAATGGGCTGGGCCCTCTACCACGACCCCTGACTGCGTTTGCACAGGACTCTGTGCTCATCATAAGCAGGGATTTGACTGGAGACAGCATTGCTTTCTTATTGAACCACGAAGTGTGCTTGTATACTAGAAGAAGGGAACAAAAATTGTGATCTTCCCCCAAGGGTCTTATACTCTACTTGGTGCCCACACCCACAGAAATTAAGCAGCAGTTAACATTCGTGATGGGCTGTGCAAACACAGAGGTGGGAGGAGATTAGGGCTGTGGGCTGAAGCTGGGGGGGTGGGGGGAAGGGAGGTTTTGGACAGGTATGGGGGGCTAGGGGAGTAAAAAGACCTCCAGCAAGAATTTTAGCTGAGGCATGGGGGCTAAGATGAGCAGGGCTGCCTGTGTCCCTGCCCGTGTCGCCATAAAGGGGACCAGTTGTAAAGAGAGGACCTAGTGGGCAAGCTATGGGTCTGTACTGGCTCTCAGCAGAGGCATTCTGGTGACACAAGCTGATACTGAAAACCTCTAAAAGTTTTTAAGCCAGGGAGCAACACCATGGAAGGCATAAAGGATAGTTTGCTTATTCATTCAACAAACATCAGAAAAAAGAAACACTACTCCCTTTACTGACCTGAGACATCTCCTAGACATATTTCTGCCAAGAGTGTGCTGAGATATCAATGACTTAAGTCCAGGGCATTCCCTAGCCTTGGGGACCAACAGTAACTTGTGGAGGGAGGAAAGTGCATTGATGAACAGAAAGTGATAACGGGAAGACAGATGAGAGGCCTGACATCCGCAGATGAGCCTGAGACTGCCTAGACCAGGGCATCTTAACAGAGAACAGCTATAACTGGACTCTCGTCTTTACATTTCATCTTATTAGAACAGTCAGGAAACGAAGGGGAAAATGAAGGGCTGGAATGAAGCTTGAAAGTTCAGAACCTTTCTCCATGAAGAGTTTATTCCAGCCCTAATCTTAGGCACAGACCCCGCCTGGAATGTTCATCTGAGAATGCTGCCTTCCCTCCCCACTCCCCGCAGGTACACAGCCCCTGGGCACTGGTTTAGAGCCCAGTCCCTCCAGGTCTAGCAGCTGCTGCTATGAATACCCCAGCTTAAGCCGCCATCCCCGTAACCTCCGCAGAAATAACTCCCCAGACTTTTGTCCCCTCCAGAGCTGCTGTCCCCTCTTCTGCTTGGCAGCCAAGTCCCTCCATGGTGTCATGCCAGCGGCCTGCTCAGCAACCCCCATACACGCGCACACGCGCGCACACACACACACACACACACACACACACACACACACCCCTGTAGGAGGCTGCTTCATCTCTACCCTCCCCCCAGATAAAATTCAGGGCTCCAGGCCCCCACCCTTTAGCTGTCCTGCTTCCTTAGCCAGACTCTGCAAACTGAAATGTGAAACTTGAAGCCACTGTTCCCCCTAGCAACCATGGAAACAGGGGATTTGATAGAGAGCCTGGAGTTATAAAAATACCAGCTTCCACCAGACACTGATTTCCAAAGGGAAACCAGCCTCCACGCCAGAACTGTTTTTTAAACAGTCTTAAAGCTCAAGAGAGAGATTTCCAGCCCAATCTAACATGGCTTGGGGAGGGCAGCCCCTCCAGTTCCCTTGTGGAAAGGAGGAGGAACGGGGGTGTCTTCTCTAAACTGTAAGAGATTCTGCAAGGCTGTGGCCCTCTGAGAATTAACCAGCCTTCAAAAGAATAGGTAGGTGGGAGCCGTGTTTCTTAATAAACATCAGTATTCGGCTTTTTAAAAAGTGAGGTTGAATTGCCCATTCCCAGTGAGCCCAGTCCTTCCAGGAGAGCCCTCAGCACCAGCAATCCTTCTAATTATAGGGAGGATGATTTGATCGCTCTCCTACACTGGAAACAGTTTCAATTAACATAACCATTTTCTATCAGGGAGGTAAGATGTAGAATTATTTAAATTTTTCTTCCCAGAACCTAAAGGTCCGGGCTTCCTGGTCCCAGCCGTCCCCTCCCCCAAGGGCGCTCCCCGGGGCCTGGTCCTGGGGCGGGAGCTCGAAAGCTTTGTCCAAACCTCGACGCTGCCTGCAGGGGGCGCTGGGCCTTGCGGCGCGGCCATGGGGGGCACTCTCTCCGCAGGAGGAGGCCTCTCAGCGCCCCCACCCCGCCTCCAGACCCGCCTCCCCATCCCTGGGCCGCTAGCTCTCCCCGCCTCCCTCCCCTCCGCGCTCTCCTCCTCCTTCCTCTTATCTCCCGGGGCCATGCCTTGTAATTTTGAAAAATATTCTAACTCAGTAATTAATGTCTGAACTTCAAGAGGCCCCAGCTTTCTGCAGAGGCGCGCTGAAGGCTCGTGGGGAGGGCCAGGGTGCGGGGGTGTTGCTGCGCATCACATAAATTGTGTCTTGACGCAGTGGTGTATTCAAGCTGTGTACATACACATACACATACACATGCATCTGTCTAGATTTCTTAATCCTTCCAGTTGAAAAATAAAGACTGGGATGCCCGCCCGCCCTCCCCTCCTCCCAGTGGCGCTTTCCCAGTAGGCTGACGTCAGAGTCTGCTCAGCCAACTCGGGAGGCTGGCGGGGTGGGGGGATTGGCTGGGACGAGAGGGAGTGACCTATCTTTTTAGCAGATAAGAACGCAGGCCTGTGCGGGTGGAAAATAGCCAAAAGTAACTTTAGATAACCCACAAGTCAAAAAATCAAGTTGGCCTGTTTCCCACCCTCAGGTTGGATTTAAGTGGCTCCATTCAATCCTGGCCTGGCCCCCTCGGCACCCCCTCCCTGGTGCCTCTGGATGGTTTGCCCATCCTCCCTAATCCCAGCCCAGCCTCACCTTCATGCCAAAAGTCAGATAGCCTAGGGAGGACCAAAAAATGAAGCGCCTGTGCTGAGAGTTGGCCCACAAATTCATGGTACATAAATCACATGACACTCTCCCCACCACCCACCCTGATCTTCATCTTGCTCCAGCTCCCAGTATCCACCTTTACAATTCAGCAAGCTCTCCCTGCCTTCAGAGGGAAATAGTCATCAGTAGGATAGTGACCTGGACCAGGCCCTCTAAAAAGAAGCTTCTGAAAACCAGCCTTTCTTGATGCTGGGGGAGAAAAGCAGACCCGGAGCCAAACAGACCTCTGCAGCTCACCCTCTCTGGTCCTCAGTCCATGTCGAGATAAGGATTAAATTTAGCAGACTGGCTAATTACCAGTTGACTTCCTCCCTTCCCTCGAGCAGGACACACAAAACAAAGACATGAAATGAAGTGCTTCTTAAGGAGAAAACTGTGGAGAAGCTCAGTTCAATAGGTCTCAGGGCCTTTGCCCTTGTTGGTCTTTCTGGGAGCCTGTCCTTTCCCAAATCCTTCCAGATCTCTGCTGGATGTCAGTCCCAAAGGGACCCTCCCAGAGCGCCCCTTCTTTTCCCCTGCCAACTCTGTAAATCCAGAATCCTTGAAGAGTCAAGGTGAGTGAGAGGTTGGGGCTGGCTGCTAGTGGTCTCTATTGCTGATCTCAGAATGGGGGGCAGAGGAAAACCCTCCAAGTCAAACTCAAAGGAATCAATGTGTGTTTGCAGTGCAAGGGAGCCGTTGCAGAAATACAGTCAGCCAATGAAGCTGCCTGTTCCTACGTTTCCCTCTTTTTTAAGTGATTTTTTTTGGCATTAGTGTGCCAAGCTTTGCATGAGGTTTAGTCTAATATCAAAATCCTACAAGCCACAATCATGAGAAATCAGGGTGGGCTTCTAGCACAGCTTCAGAGCTGGAGAGCTATGGGGAAGAGATTACTGACGGGTGCACTGAGTGAGAACCTACAGTGGAGTAGCACCTGCGCAGGAGTAACACCCGTGGAGGAGTAGCTCCTGCAGGGGAGTAACCGGGGCTCCTTTCCTACCTCTCCCAGGAGGAGGAAAAGAAGTAAGGATTGTACCTGAATCACAAGAGGGTGCTATGCGAGTCAAGAAGAAAGTGACAGCAGGGCATGAGAGCTGGGGGATGGAGAGAAAATACCCACAGACGTAAGCATTGAGGACAATGTAAACATTGGCGTTTACCAACACAGCGCAGCTGCAGAATCACATGTCCAGTGCAAAATATTGTGAGCCACTGTGTCCTTGTACGTTTCCTAGTCGTCACATTTTTTAAAAAGGAGCAGGCGAAATTAACTTGACTGTCTTTTATGTTATTCTGTATATTCGAAGGATTATTTTTCCATGTGTAATCAATATTTTTAAAAATATCAGTGAGAAAGTCTGTATTTTTTTCTTTAGTACTTAGTGTTTGGAATTCAGGGTCACTTTAACTTAAAGCACCTCTCACTTCAGAGGAGGTGCGTGTCAGTTGCCCGGAACCACAGGGCTCCCATACTAGACAGCATGGGACTAGAGGTCAGTTTCTGGGACCCTCAGGCGCTTGGGACAGTCTGGATTCCTAAGGTACCTGGATCCTCAAAGTCTCGGGGGTTTGTTTGTTTGTTTGTTTTGTTTTTTATAGCATCTCTCTCTGAGCACCCAGCAGCAAAGGAAAGCAGCGTGGGCTGAATCCTGAAAGTTCAGTCAGGATGCTGGCTTTGGTTGGTTGACTAGAACTGCCTGGTAGTGTCTGCAAAAGGCAGACATTTTGACCCCAGAATAAAGAAGGATGGGGAGAGGCAGAAAAGGGAGGAGAAAAGAAAAGTATAGAAGCGGGGAAGAGCAGTGGGTGGCAGGGTGGCAAATCGGCTGACAGAGCTCAGAACAAATGTTGGGGGTAGGGGTGTTCGGGGAGGCAGCTGCCGGCTCCTCCTCACAATGGCCAAACAGAAATCATGGCCCAGTACAGAGAAGGCACAATTAGCCCATTCTTTCATTGCCCTTTTGATTACACTGTTGTTCTCAGAACTGCCATTTCTGTAATTAAGACCTTGTCCCTTACCCAGAGGTATTGAAACATAAAAGTATTTGCTGAATCTGGTTTCCCAGGGTTAAAAGCCAAACTTAGGAAATGCAAACACACTTGTGGAAATGCAAACACACATTCGCTAGCTAATTATACTTTAATGAAGGCTGAAGCCCTGCTTAAGAACAATTAGCTCTGGGAATTGACCAGTAGGTACAACTCCAGTTTTTGCTAATTGTTCTTCCCTGATAGACCGGATATGGCCCGTCGGGAGCGGGGAAAGGGACAGTAGAGGGTAATGAATGTGTCAGCTGCTTTTGGTCTGGACTGGACCCTGCTCTGCTTGGTTTGGAAATGTTAGTCAGAGGAGAGTTTGAGGTGTGGGGAAGAGCAAGGAGGATGTGGTTTGGGCAAGGGGAGTAGAGAGGCTGCCCCAGGCTTGGACGAGGGCCATGGGAAGTCTCAGAAGCTCCTCCTGGCCACACTGAGGCGGCTTGCCTGGCTGGAGCTGAGGGCGTGGGCCAAGGATTAGCTGACTGGAAAGCAATTAGCTGAGGTGGGGCTGGCTGGGAAAATACCTGGAATCCCCGGGCCAGAGTCGAGACTTGCTTGGTAAAGCCGCAAGCTGGAGGCCTCAGGGCTCTGGGGAGTGAGGCCACGGGTCAGAGTGACTGCCACTGGTCCACTGGGCCACAAGCCTTTTTGCCTCTTGCCGATGAGAAGTGCATTCTACAGTGTGGGGAGTTGGGGTTTGTAGGCCTGGGAAAGAGACCCTCTTCCTGATTACCGTCTCCTTCCTCTATCCAAATGTCCCCTCCGTCTCCATTTGTCTGTCCCCATGCCTGCACCCTCCTCAGAGTCCCAGGGCTTTCCTTAGGCCCGACAGGTGCCATCAGATTAGCTCCCTGCTTTCCCAGGCGGGAGGGCTATGTATATAGGGAGTTTCCCTTCCAGGCACTTTCACATTTTGAAAGGAGAGGTTAGAAGAGAAAAGTGTCTGCCCCAGAGGGGAAAAGGATGTTCAAGGTATGGGGAGTAGGGGGCTGACCGGCCCTCATGGAACACTCTCCCCAGAAAATACCCACAGTCATTACAGCTTGCAGAGAACCCCTGGCATCTGTCCATGGAGGAACTTCCCAGTTAAAGCCCCTGCTCAGAACGTGAAATTCGGGGTCTCTCCATGGACAAATAAGTGGTCAGCTGGGCCACCAGACCACCCTCAAAGCAATTGTGTAAAGGGTTCCTAGGACTGACCCCACCCAAGTTGAACTCCCACGACTTCCAGCAGCCCTTGACAGCTCACTTTTTCCCCAAAAGAGATCCTGGCTCATTCGGGAACCTTCCCGCCCTACCCTCGCTTCCCTGCCCCTCTCCTCCGTTCACCACTCTCTTTCTCACTCTCTGTACATTAGAGGTCAGCAAACTTTCATCAAGGACCAGATAGTAAATATTTTAGCTTTGCAGGCCAAGAGGCAAGATCAAGTTTAACCACATCCCAGAGATCTGACTGCACAGAGCAGCAGTGTGAAGCTCTGTGAGCACTTTCTGTCCAAACTCCCCATCTCTGCCTCCCTCATTGAAAGCAGCCAAGCAGCCAGTAGACATGTGCAAACGAATGAGAGGAGTGTGTGCCAACAAACCCTATTTGTGGACGCTGAATTTGAATTTTATCTTTTCTTTTTATGTGTAACAGAATCTTATTCGCCTTTTGATTTTTTCCTCCCAGCTCTTTTAGACATGTGAAAACTATCCTTAGCTCATAGGCCAGGAAAAGCAGTCTGTACTGCCTCCTGATCTCTACCTGTGGTCTTCCATGGGGAAATTATCCCCCAGATAATATCCGTGCACATTAGGGTTTGGGGTCACTGTCATAAAATAGAATTTTCAGTTTCCCAAGCTGATGCTGCTGATGCTGCTCCTAGGAGGCCCGTACACTGTGTGGCACTGACCTAGGCAAACCTCCACCCCATTTTGCAGATGGCAAAACTGAGGCACAGGGGTGACAGAGCTCTGTCATACAACCCCGGGAGAGGCTTCTTCATCCCAGGATGCAGAGCTGGGTGGTTTTCTATCTCAGGCCGCCTTCAGAGACCTGCCCAAACAGCTCACTACCCAAGGTGCTCACTGAGACAGGAAATATCTGTGTGTCCCCTGGAGTCCCAGCGTGGCAGGGCTCCATGAATCACTTCCATGGGTCACCATAAGGATTAGTGATCACATCTGTCAGGGGTCTGGCACACAGTGCAGTGTCTTTATCGGCTGCTATAGTGCTGTGCCTTAACCCCAGGGCTGCCCAGCCACAGCCTGGACAGCCCCAGAAAAAGGCTACATGACCTCCTGGTGACACATGGCTGTGTTGATGTCCTGAGGGAGGCGGTCACTGTCCTGAGCTCCCGGGACATTTCCTTTGGTGACATAGGCTGGGTTATGTCAGGCCCATGTTGAAGGTTTGTACCAGGGGTCTTTGGGCTCTGGGCACGTGCTGAGATTGCCGGACCTGTGACTCTGCGTACATGTGTATTTTTCTGGGAGAGGTGCCAGAGTGGTCATCAGCTCCTCAGAGGGTCCCATGTCCCCCCAAAAGTTAAAGGACACGTCCCGTACACACAGACCTTTGAGACAGACTCCTGGGTTTGGAGATCAGCAGTCTGACCTGACGTGTGGCCTTGGGCACTTTGGACACGTGATCCCGTTCGGAGCTGGCATTTCCGTTCCCTCAGGGCAGAATCCTTGCTGTCCTGGAGGCAGGAGTTGGTGGGGCAGCCCAGTGCGGGCAGGGGGCCTCACCAATCCAGTGTGTACATGACCGATGAAAGTATCAGGGTGTAAAAGTGGGCAGGGCATCTGCGGGGGGGCGTCTACAGGACCCCTGTGGTGATCCCAGGGGACAGTCAGAGAAAGGAAGGGGCATGAGAAGACTGGGAGCAGCTCAGTCATCACCAGTTTATTCCCTTGGTGAGACAGCCTGTTTATTCGATTCTAAGCCACCCTTTCTTTGCCTTTTGAATGTCCCTGAAAATCGAAAATCGGGTACAGCTTACATTTGAAGGTGGCCGAGTTTTACCTGAAAATGTAGTTGCTCAGTACAATTGATCCCTTGTTAAATCCTTAAAATTCTGTTAATTTTGTGAATCCCCTATTATGAATCTAAGATTTTTAATAAATTAATTCTTCACTCCTTGTTTCTTCTCAATTTGTTTGAACTCTGTAAATAAATCTTATTTTATTATTCTTTTTCACCAAAAAAATAATCTCTTGAGAAATTGAGGTGTGCTTCACCTCTCTGGCGGCTTAGAATCTAGTAAATGCGGTGCTTTGGACTGAGGCCTGGTTTTGCAAGTGTGCCTCTGCCAAAGTTTTCTAAAACGGTTCCACCGAGAGAAGTAGAAAGACAATATACAATCCTTGGGGATTTTTCTATATAATTTTGCAGTGAAGTTAGCACCTAGCTTGAAGAAAGAGTAAATTATAGATAAACAAATAATAGAGTAAAAGGTAAAAATAATCCCAAGGCCAGATTTAAGCATCTTTTCTTCCTAACCCAAACTGGGCATCTCCATCTGCTTACGTAACTCTGCTTTCTTTCATTATCTCCTGGGCCCACAGACTGTCTCGGGCCTCTTCACCTCTCTGATGGGCCTGCCCTGATCTGGCTTATTTTGGGTGGGCTGCCCCATCTCCTCTCTCCTCCCTCCCAGGGTTTCTCCTCTGCCTCCCACGCACATGCTGCCCTCTCCCTCGTGGTTTCTGCTGTCAGCCCACCAGCCCGCCTGAGGGTTCCAGCCCTTGGTCATAGTGGGTAACATGAGTTCCCTTTGTGAGGACCACCTCCTGTCTGTCTCCTTTAGAACCAGAATTTTCAAACGATTGTCTCCCCACCCGCTGTCTTCTGGGCTGTCTCGGCCGCACCAAGTCAGCGGTCAACAACACTGCCGGCTGGTCAACCAGAGGCTTCTGAGGCCTCAGCGTCACCGTCCCAGAGAGAGAGCAGCCGTAGATGGAATGTAAACCCACCGCAGGGATTGTCCCAACAACTGCATGTCTCACGCCGAGACTGAACTTCATCCCTTTTTTCTAAAGAACAGGTGCAGGCTGGCATGAAGGTGGGGCAGGCAAGACGAGAGAGGAGAAAGAAGCATTTCTTTATTTTATCTACTTGTTCGTCTTGGTTATTCTGCCCACCCCCACCCCAGTCCTGGGTCTCCTGGTCCTTGGGATATAGTTGGACCACATCTGGTCGCCTTATCCGCTAGGTCACCAGGGTGTGCCGAATTTCATGTAGTTTTTTGTGTTGCAAAATAGTATTCTTTTGATTTCTTTGCCCTATTACTTAAAAATTAAATTAAAAAAAATCCTTCGCTCTCTGGCCCGTACAAAGACAGGTCAGGGGCAGGAAGGCTATGGGTTATCGATCCCTCATCTAGAGCGGTGCTTCTCAGCTGGGGACAGTTTTGCCCCCATTTTGGAAGCATCTGGAGATCTTTTGACTATCAAGATGGGGAAGTGCTACCCCCAGGGAGCGGCTGGAAACCAGGGGTGCTGCTTAACATCCTGCCGTGCCCAGAAAGGGGGCCTGCACCTAAGATTTATTGGGCCCCTAATGTCAGCATTGCCAAGGCTCAGAAGTCCCGGTAACAGGAGCGCCTCCGGCCCATCACTTTGAATATCATCTGCATGTCCAGCTCTCCGATACATCTGCAGCCTCCAGACCCAAATGGCCCCTTTCTCCTTCTAGGTGGCCTCAACCTTGCTACATGAAACCACTGTCCGCCCACCTTGTTGGGCCAGAAACTAGGGAGTTGCCTGTGATTCCTCCCTTGCCCTCCTGCCCCCCACATCCACTCTCTCTGCAAACCCTGTGGCTTCCACGCCCTCCCTCCAAATGCACAGCTCTACGCCCTCCCTCTTCCTCTTCAGACCAAGGCCTTCTGTCATACCACCGTCACCTTGGACTTGGGCTTAAAATAGCTCCACACTGGCCCTCTTACTTCCTCTTTGTTTACTCAAGCCCCTGCCCTCTCAGGGGATTTGAAACCCTTCCAGGGCTTACAAGAAGCTTCGAATGCTGCTTCGGTCATTCATTGGCTGTGTGGCCTTCGGGAAGCCTGTCCTCTGGCCTCACCTGTGACACGGTTACTGTGGGAGTTGAATGTGACAACTTGGACAATGTGCCGAGAGGGTGCCTGGGAGGGACAGGAGCTGTGGTTCATCATCGCTTCCCACCAAGCCCACCAAGCCCCTGCCCTGACCACTGTCTCAAGAACCATAAGCTCCTTGGGGGCAGACATCCATCTGTTTGCCCCTGTCCTACTGCGCCAGGGCGGGGTGGCCTCTGAGCCTACCACCTCCACACGGCACAGCTCGTCCCCAGGTCCAGCTCCCCCACCTGCAGCCACGTTGCTGAAGTTTCCTTTTCCCCTTTGATTTGGGAACATCAGCTAAATTGCTTTCCTTGCCAGTTTCTGGGCCTGATGTGGCCCATCAAGCGACCCTTCTGAATGTGGCCAGCAGTCCCCAGAGAGGTTGTAAGGGTCCCAGAGGTTCAGCCTCGTCATTTTCAAGACTTGAGCCCGAGTGTTGCCAGAGCTCTGCCTGGAGAACATTAGGGTCACCACTAGCCTCCTGGGAAACCCCTTCCCACAGTCCCTGGGTCTCACATACCCACTCCGAGTCTGGGCAGTATGAAGGAAAGAGTGAGGCTTCCCAGTCCCCATCACTCTGCCTTCCAGTTCCCAACATCCCAATACGCTTAGTTCTTACCATGTGCCATGACCCTCGTCAGGACTTTTCTGACCCGCTGGAAGGTTCTTGTAAGTAGTCGATCACTCTTACCCATGTCTGGGTTCTCTGTCTCCTCTTGTCACACTGACAAGAAGGGAACAACAGGAAAGGGACTTTGGCAGTGACGTGGACACCACCCGGCCTGGGCTGGAAGAGTGGGCCTGAGGCTGTGGCTCATGGCTTTGGGGGACTCAGATTGCCCCTGAGGACTCCTGTGTAAGTTGCAAGATGGGTAATGGCTGGGGTTGACAGTGTCCTTTCCCCTGGGTCTTCTACACACGTATCAGTAGCAGGGGGAATGAGCTCCACGTGATCCTGGGTAGAGATCCTAGTCTCCTGGTCACCAGCAGTATAACCATAGCAAGTGACCTGAGATCTCAGCCCCTGTCCCCTCCTCCAAGGAGCAGAGAGTGACTGGCCTGCCTTGCAGGGCTGGTACGGTCAGCAGTCAGAGCACATGTACTGCTTTTCTGTTCGTGTTTGGGGGTTCACGTGCTGCAGGAACTGAGAGGAAGAGGAGCTCCCCGTGATCTGGGGCGTCCAGGGGTCCACAGAGCCAGGGGTCACCTGAGCCTGGGCGAGGGGGAGCCACAGCGGGCTGTGCCACAGTCCCAAACAGGACAGAAACAACTCTGAAAGAGAGCCGGTCGCTCGTGGAACATGCACTGCTCCCTCAGCTAAGCAGCTTTTCTTGTGGTGTCCGCCCCAGCTGGACACCAGAAGCCCCTGAGAATACCTTGTGGGAACAGCTCCCTGAAGCCATGCTGTGCGGTGGGCCAGGTCGTCTCCTCCTGGAAAGTCAGGCCCGAGAACTCCCCACTTGCCACGTGTATCCCCCTCCCTGGGCCCCCAAGTGTCCCCCGCCCCCCTCAAGCCTACCCCCAACCCCCTGGGCAGCTGAGTGTCTGCAACTCTTAGTAAAGCGCCACACGACACTTTCTCGGCAGCAGAAAGGTCTTTAATAGCGTTTCGTGGTAAGCTGGGCAGGGAGGGGGCCAAGCTCTTGAATGCCAATTTGGCATTGCTGTACGGTGCCAACGAGGTAGTATTTGAGTCGTGGTCCAGTCACCAGGCCACCCTCTGAGTATGGCCAGCAGCCTCAGGTAGGGGGGTGCTCTTTCTCCTGTGTGTTTCTTGACAAGAGTAGCTTTTCTCATCAGCTTCCCCAGCTTGGTCTCCGTAAGGGCCACTAAAGTGTAGCTCTCCATTTTCCGAGTGTGGAATGTCAGCAGCAATTAAGACAATGATGACAAAACACTGTCCGTCCTGCCTATCTCCCCACCACCCCAGTGCATCAGCACCCCATCAGCAATGCCCTCGATGCTGTGAGCCTGCAGCTCGCTTAGTAATAAGAGCTGCTGTTGACTGGGCTGCACTTGCTAGGGGCCAGAAACCACTCTGTGTCACATAGATTTCCTCGTTGAAGCCTACACCCACCTTCCAGATGAGGAAACTGAGATCCAGAAGCAGTTTCCTAGCAACATAATTGGTGGGTGACTAGCCACTGGGATTAGAATCCAGGCCATCTCACTTTATAGCCTCAGTTCCCATCTCTGATCCTGCACTGTCTGTCTTCCCTCTGGCTTAATAGAACTATGAGGACAAGAGTCATGCGTCCTTGTTGAATGAATGAATGCATAAATGAACGAAAACATGAAAAGTGATTACTATCCCATCAGACTTCCCAGAGGAGGGTACAGACCTGTTCTAGGTCCCTATGTCTCTGGGGGATGGCATCCCAGAGAACACAGAGTCCCTTTAGAGTGACTTTGCCAGCAGGTGCTTCTCTTGAAATCCAACCCACAGGTCTTCGAAGGGTCAGCTGGGCATAAGGACCTGTGTGAGGGAACACGAGGTTAGGGACAATCTAAACTAGTCCTAGAACCAGGTAGAATCACGTGGTTGCCCCAGCCCGTGAGTAGAGAGGCTTCTGGCTACAGGGGTTGGCAGAAGAGGCAGGAAAGTCTCCCTGGAGGAGGAGGCTCTAGCAGGCAGTCTTAAAGGACCTGCAAGGGGAGCCAACTCTGGAGAAGGCCGGCCTGGTTGACTGAGACCAGGAGGAGCAAAAGCCGGAGGCGGATAAGGACAGTGCATATTCTGAGGCCTGTGACAGATGGGACTGAGGTCTGTGAAGGGGAGCGAGTGCCATGGAGGCTCTGGGGTGGAAACGGACCAGCACCTGGCCAAGTCCTTGCAGCCCGGTCAGTAGAAGTCGTCAGAATGTGAAGTAATACATAAAATTGACTGGTGCACACATATCCCAAAAATGGTCTCATTTAGGAAAAGAGCCTCCCCATTATGAAAATTTCTGTTCTGCTGAGGGTAAGGCTCTAAAGCCAAACAAACTTCCAAGCGCCAATTAAATGCTCTTATCTCCAACCTTGGACTTGGCAAAGAGTACTTAGTGAATCCCTTCTGTGCCCCTGCAGCCCCAGCCCTTTTCTCAGCCCAGGCTTGTCTGCCCCTCTGTTGGGTGGCTGCTGTGAGTACAGATGCTAATTATGCCTTCAGCACAGCCCTATTATTCTCTGTGTGACTGCCGCAGGCCCAGCTGTCCCAGCCTTATGGGTCCTCAGTGACTATCTTGCACCCAAACTTACCGCAGAACAGACCTCCAGCCCAGCTCCTGTGGTGTGGCTTCAAACTCCGCCCACCCCGCCCACCCCAGGGCGCCTGGCACCTCTGCCTGGTAGCATCCAGTCTCAGATGCAGCTGCCAAGACGATCGCTGCTGAAGAGGCCATGGTTTAAGCGAAGGTTTCCTCGGCATTCCATGCTCAGTGGCAGAGATGGAACCGTATGCCCCTTCTCCAGCTCCCCCAGGTCCTTCCCTGGTTACCTGTGCCTCCCACCCTCCAGTCACACGTGTCTAAGATGAACACCTGTTAACTTGTGTTCCAGGAAGCCCTTCCTAAGAGGCTGCTTCTTTGGCTCAAGGAAAGCTGGGGCGGTGCAGCCTGCAGATCACCTTGCGCGCCTCCACAGGCGCACAGGGGCCCCTGTTCTGAGTGAAGAGGGCCTCTTCCTCCAAAGCCGGGGCAGAGGAGGGTGGCCTCTGACACCGCAGAGAAATCAGCGTGCTGTCCGCAGATGCCTTCCTCCCACCCTTCTTTCTAATTACAGTTCTTTGGCTTCATGACAGGAAAGACCATGCACCCCAGGAGGTACCCCAGCTTCCCTGACCTGCCTATCATATTCAGATGCACATAAACAAGAGCGAGGGCAGGAAGAGAGTGGTGTGTGAGGGAGGCCCCACTTGGGCTCGGGTGACTGCACAGTGACGCGGTCCCTTAGAAAGCTTACCCAAAAGGAGGAAAGGGTTGTTTCGCAAGGGACGCCGGGCACTCTGAGCTGGCCCGTAGGCCCTGGCATGTGGTGAGGCCTGTTAGGAAATCAGGGAGACACTCTGTCTGCTTTGCTCAGTTCCCGGCGCTGGCTCCAGGGCCAGGCCAGCGGGTGGGCGGGCACCCTCTGCCACAGGCCTGGTGCCGGAGAAGGGCCTGCTGTGGCCCCAGCTCCCCTTGTCACAGGGCCCTGGGTGGGTCAGGGCTGTGGAGCCATGCTGATAAGGCTGGTTATTGGTGGCCCACTTGGTGGGAAGGCAGGATAACTTTTCAGGGAAGGATTCCAGGCTGTTTCCTTCTCAGTTGAGCCCCAAGGCCCTTATCTCCTTTCCTGCCAGGCAGGGACTCCTCACTGGTCACACACAAAAGAAACCCCACCCAAGATACACAAACTTCACATACTTGAAGGGGGAGGACTGGCCTCTGGTTCCATGAAACCCACCTGGTTATCAGTCAGGGAGGAGTCAGTGTGTGTTGAGCTAATATTATCACTTTATGTATTTGATCTGGAAGAGTGAGGTAGGTTGAAGAGGAGGGGCTTCCCCCCCCCGCCCCCCCGCCCCACCGCAAGATGGAGCCTCCTTGGTGGCTGCTTTACATGCTCTTGGACCTCTCAATCAGTTGAGATACGTCTGTTATGGGGCATAGCTGAGACCTAGTTCCAGGAGCGCTGGACATGGCAGAGGACCTGGGAGTGTGGGCCTCAGGTTTAACGGGTCACCCAGCCTGGACTCGGTCTCGGCCACCTCCACGAAAGCCCCATCCCAGGAGGGGCAGGCGCCTCACCCAGTTCCAGCGCTCACGCTTGTCTCACCTTCCGGGCCTTCCAGCCAGTCTCCAAAAGGAATGTCAGGACTATTCAACAAAAAGAAAAGGCATTCTCACTGTAGAAAAGCATCTTCCTCTTTGGCAGAAAGAGAGGAAGAGGCCTTAGGTAACCCCCAGCCTTAGATAGGCCAGGTAGTGAGGGGGCCAGCACACTACGATTTTGATGCCTAGTTTCCTTTTAGACCAATCCTCCTTTGTTAATTAATTCATCTCTGTCTGGCCCATCTCTTTTGTTAATTTAATTTGCCTCTTGGTCTCCAGCTTCAGTGCCCCCACCCTGTACCTTTCAATGTTAGGTAGGTATTTTCTTTTTAATGTAAATCCTTTTTCATCTTCGACCTCCTTTTCTGAATTTATCTTGGTGGAAAACTGCCAGGGGGTGGACCCAAGGTCAATGACAAGAGCATTGGGATAAAGTTGGGGGGGAGGGGACATGATGGGACTGAGTGTCCCAGGGGTGGATGGGAGACCGAGCACGCCTTGCACAGCCTACTTGAGCACCTTGTAGTTCTGAGCATTTTCATAGAAATGGGAACACAAGCATCAGAGGAGATATGGAAACAGAGAAAAATGGAGTCCTGAGGGGTCAGCGGATTGCCCAGTTTCGACGTTCAGTGCTGTTAGAACGAAAGTAGAACTATTGCATGTCCTGACCTTCGCAGGCCCAATGTTCCACCTCAGAAGAGCCGTCTAACCTCGAGTCACTTGGCCCTGCTTCTGGGCCGCACTTCCCGGAGGCAGGGGTCTGACCTAGCTGACCCCTCGAAGCCTCCTTCCAGACCAGTGGTGGCTGAGTCTGCCTGAGCGTTGCTATGGGAACTATAACTTTGAGTTTCCTGGCTCGGGGGCTGTGAAAATCACAACCTGAACCTTCCGTTGATGTGGGTTTCTCGATTAATTTCCTGTTTGATTGTTTACTTTAGCTAGCGGAAAATGCCTTTGCAGGCAGCTCGGTTCTCTCTCCACCAAGACACTTATCACACCCTCCCCCCCAAAAGTCAGCAAGGTCAAGTCCAGGCCTCAGGCGGGCTGAGGTGGGAGGCCAGGAGTGGGCTCAGCTAAGTGCAAATGGCAGCCTGGATCACCCTCCCCTGCCCTCCCCTTCTCCTGCTGCCCAGCCAGGGTCCCAGCCTGGTGGGCGCCGGGAACAACCTGCAGGTTCAGAGACTGGCCCTGGGAGAGGCCTCTGCCTACCACCCTGAACCCTATGTCTGGCCCCCAGCCAGCCCCCTCCCCACCCCCATCTTAGAGAGCTGTTTTTGTGTTGAGTCAGACACAGAATGCAGTCACGCCTTCTAAGAGGCATCTAGAGGATGCTGTGAGCTTGGGTGAAGGTACCAGGTACCACGCAACTCCTAGTGCCTCTGGGCTTGGCACCCCTGGGTGGGCTTCTCCACCTGTAGAGCTACTGCTTTTCCATCGTCCTCACCTCTCCCAGAGCCCCACTCTCCAGTGGGGTGCAATGGGAGGTGTGCTCCTACCACGATCCCTGTCCCCCTCCCATCCTGGGCCAGTGGGCACAGGCCAGTGGGCACAGGTGCAGCCTTGTAGCTCAGATATCCTGTCTCCTGCAGTGGTGCCCAGCTCTCACTAAGAACAGGTCCACTTTGTGCCCCCACCCCACCTGCTGAACCTGAGGGAGGCAGAGGCCCTCACTCCACTTATAAATTGGGGCCCGGAGACACTGGGGAGGAAGGGAAGCCGCTAGAGGTCTACTGACTGGTCAGGTGCTAATGGGAGACACTCCCAACCCCTCAGCACACCCTCCCTTGTCCAGGTGACTATCTATATGATGCTTCATCCAAATCTGGGCACTTTTGAGAGTGAAAGGGATGAGATTGCTAATGACTTTGAGATGACAGGTGACACACGGAAGCATCCCAGGCAAGCCAGGGTGTGTGCTCACCCCACCTTTCACTGGCCTCTCCACCACCAGGCTTAGGTCCGTTGACCATGGAGGCAGACGAGATCTGGTTCAGGTCCCGCGTCCTGCTTCCCAGGGTGCTCTTGGGGAGGCTCCCACTCATGCTTGTTTCTGCGGCTATAAAATGAACACATTACAGTGGTATCTAACCCAGATTAACAGAAGGACAGTGTGGGTTTTTCAGTATATGCATTGCTCAGTGCTTGTCATCCAGAGCAAGCTCTGCGTGATGACTTGGATGATTTGGGGGTGGGGACTGGAGCCCCCCTCTTGAGAGGTAAAACCTCAGAACCACGTGAGGCGTCGGGGCTCTGAGCACAGGACAACAGTCTTCTAGAAAGGAAGAGAGGGGACTAAAGGAGAAGCTGGGAGGTGTTGACAGCAGTCACACCCACATCCCTGGTGTTTCAAACCCCAACCCAGGGTCCTGGGAAATCTATGAACATAGCACCCCTCCTGTCCAGGCCACTGGCCAGGGCTTGGCCCCCAGGAGGAGCCTCTGGCACTGTGGCCCCATCCTCTGGCTCCAGGGTCTGCAGGGGATCCAGTGTCTGCTCTGAGCCCGGGATCAGGTTTCCACCCCCTGGAGCCAGCTGTGGGATGAAGCATTCGCTCATGTGACATTTACTGTGGCCACTTTGTATGGGGCGGTTTGCAAGCGCTGCAGGAAGGAGGCTAATTATTCCCTCGTCTGCAGTTAGGGTGCCTGCCTGCCTGCCCGCTTAGTTCGGAGGGCTGGCCGCCAGACCACAGGGCACAAGCTTGGACTGAAGTCCAGGTCAGAGCCATGAATTTCCTTGACATCTGACCAGAGCTGCTGCACCCGGGCTCCTTATTAGGCCATTGGAAAAGTGGCATTTGGGGCCAAGTCCCCTCTCCTGGGGCTGTCTGCAATGATGCAGGCAGGCACAGAATGCTAGTAATAAGTCATGAACACAAAAACCCGAATTTCATAGTTGTTCTGCCTGTGTCTAGACTGCATGAGCCTTGACAGGTGTGTCTGTTTGCCAGCACCCGGCCCTTCCCACCCACACCCGGGCATGAGGTGTCTTCTCTGATCCATGCGCGTGACCCTGCCCTCTCTCCTCTGATTCCCACTGTCTCCTCTACCTGCTCATTCCGCCTCTAGTCTTTGACCATGCTCAAGTCTCCCACTGCAGCAGCCACTGCCCTGGACTCTACCCTTCCTCTCTTCCAGAGCAAGTTGCAGAAAATAAGAGAGAGTAGAGGAAGTGGGCAAGGGGTAGGGGCAGAGATCCTCAAAGAAAAGCAAGTGCTGTACTTCTTCTCCGCTTCCGGACCTCCTCTCCTTCCCGAGTCCATTACCCAGGCATCCACCTGCCCCACCCTGCACTGGCGGCCTCCTGATCACTGACTCTGTTAGTTCTCTGACTGACCTCTTCCTACTTTGGAGGCTCTTCCTCAACCACATTTTTCTTTTTTAAGGAAAGGTACAAGCAGCAATGAAGGAGAACAGGTAGGCAGGCAGGAAGAGAGGAGGAGGGAGTTTATTGTTTATTCAGTTGCTCACATTGGTTGTTCCCCACCGGCCCTAGGTCTTGAACCCTGGACCTTGGCATGTGTGTGGGACCGCTCCCACGTGTACTAGACCTCTGCACCAGCGCGCACCCTCGACCACCTTTTACGTGCTGCTGACTTCACGTTTGGAGTCCTTAATGTCTTCTCTTCCATGTCTTCTGCCGGGTCACTGCTCACACACCCAAGGCCTTGGCTAACGGCAGGGGACTGGTGCTCACAGATGCTGGTCTCCCACTAGTCATCTTCCCTGTCATCCCAAAGAACCCTCAGCTCAGTATTCCTAGTGCTGAACTCATTCACTTTTCCCAAAACCAGCTCATTTTACCTTCTAGTATTGTTGGTGGCACCGTCATTTCTCCCATTGGTCAAGCCCCAAAACCTGTAGCCCTTTTCCTCATGCACATTTTGTCTCCTAAATATATCTTTCTCATGGGCCTGCCTCGATTTAAGCCACCATAATTGCTCACAGCAGCCTCCTCAGTGTCTCTTTGCCTCCATCCCACCACCATCCTACCAGCTCCAACCAAGTCTCCAATCTGTGCAAAAAAGGAGTTTTCCAAAATGCAAATATTATCTTCCTACTCTCCAGTTTAAAATTGTTCATTAGCTCTCTGGTCCCTTAGATAAAATCCAGACTCATAGCATGGCATCTAGAGTCCTCTAGGTTATGACTCTTGCCTTCTTATCATGTGCTCTCTCGCTCGCTCGCTCTCTCTCTCCCCGCCCCCAGCACCATACATCTAGAAACACATATTATTACCCCATGCACTCTGCTAGTTCATATCCTTTGCTTTTTGCACATATCATGTATTACTGTTTACATTATATGCCTGGGGTGCTCTCTATTACCCCCATTCCAACTCATGCTCCAAACCCACCTACCGAGGACAATCTCTTAATTCCCCCTATTAGGAATGATAAGTTATATTCTTCTTGCTATTCCTGTATAAAGTGTTTAGCACATGACTATTTCAAAAAATGTTGAGAGAATGGCTATGTGGATGGATGGATGGGTGGTGGGTGGATGGGTGGGTGGATGGATGGGTGGTAGGTGGATGGATGAATGGGTGGTGGGTGGATGGATGGGTGGTGGGTGGATGAATGGGTGGTGTGGGTGGATGGGTGCGTGGATGGATGGATGAATGGGTGGTGTGGGTGGATGGCTAAGTGAGTAGGTAAATGATAAGTAGATGGAGTATCAGATGCTTGATAAATGGGTAGATATAAGGATGAGAAAATGGATAGGTGGGTTAATAAGTTGGTAAGTGAATAAGTGGATGGGTAGATGAATAGATGGGTGGCTGTGTGGATAGGTTTGGCCTATGTAAAGAATGGGTCAAATCAAAGTTCGATTTTGGTTAATTATTGTCCCCAATCAACAAAATTAAGAATTTTGACCTTCAGCCAGCAATATAAGAATTAGCTAATGTGGGAGAAGTTTAAATTATTCCTCAGTAAAGAGGATGCTGACCCAGGACTCTTGAGAATCTTCTAATTGTACTCAGACTTGCTGTCTGTCTGACTTGTGCGAGTCCTTAACTCTTGAATCTGTGTCTCTGCTAAGTAGAGATAATAATGCCTGTAGCCTTTGTCCCTGTCTCGACAAGAGTGTCACGAGGGTAAATGGGACTGTACATACAAAGCGTGTCCAGATCTTCTGGGAAGATTCGTGTTTATAAAGATAGACATTTAATAAGAATAATCACACCTTGCATTTGAATCAAGCTTTGCACTTTTCAAAACTCTTTCACATACATTATCTCACTTGACTCGCAAAACAATTCTAGGCAGGTATTATCCCATTCAAGAGAGGAAACTAAGGTGCTGGGTGATTAAGTGACCTGCCGGAGGTTACTCTTAGTGAGAAGCAGGTCTCCTGACTCGAAGCCTGCTGCATATTTTTGATGACAGCCTTCTACAGATAGATTATCTTCTTCCCTGGCTCCCTGAAGAGTTCCAGACATAATTGGCCCTCTTCGTGATGAGTCAAGCTTGTTATCGTGAACATCATTCCCTGTGCTGTCCTCAAGACGTAGCTGCAGATGCCGATTGAGGGCCAGCAGAGACACAGGGCAGAGATGCTGTGACTTGAACCTGGGGGCGCCCCTAGACCACATGCCACACGATAGGGCTCACTCCTCTGGCTCTTCCTCATTCTCCTCCTTCTCCCCTTTCTCTTCATTCTCAATGTTTGTGGCTTCCTCCACCACTGCAGACCTCCCCCTCCTATTCTCCACTCTTCTTCTCTCTCCTTTGATCTGCAGCAGCTTTCACCCTTTCAGCTCCTCCTGCCACCACCCACCCTTGGGGAGACCCAGCCAGCCAATCAGAGCCGTTTGGATTTGATCTCCAACAGATTGGCCAATCACACGCACTCTGAAATCCCCTCACGTCTGCTCCCTAGTCTGGCTCCCAGCCCACCCTCCACTACCCCCACAGAAGGGCGCCTCCTGCAGGCTGGGTCTGAGCTGATCTTTGAGTGGGATTGCGTTAGGCTGCTTGGGTTTGGGTTAGTTCTACCAGGACTGAGCTGAGGTGGGCCTGGTGGGCGGGCCAGCTGCCCTGATGGTAAGATGGGAAGTTGTGATGGCCAACACTGGCTCCCCACCCCAAAGTAGAAGAGTCCCCTGGGCCCCTCCATCAGCACCCTCTTCCCTCCCCATGGGGAGGCACGCCAAGCAACCAGCCTGGTTACATCCTGGGCATGCCTGGGACAGCATGCCCATGCCCTGTGGATCTTCGCCTGGGGACTCCGGGTGCTCCCACTGGGCTGCCCATCTCCCTCGTTGCTGTTGGGCCTCCCACAGTCTGACTCTGAGCACCTTGGCCTCTCCCCGAGGGAGGATATGATGGGTGTGCCCACAACAAGTCTCCAGCAGAGACAATAGGACAGGAATGCATTCGCTTCCTAACAAACACTGTGTGGGCTTTCACAATTGCCTTGGATTCTTGTCCAAGAAACACATTTCGCTGTTCATGGGCGCGGGTGGCTTGCCTGCCCCAGCCCGCCCCCAGCCCAGGGCTTGCAGCCCCCAGGTTGGGCAGCCTTGCCTCCACCACTGGTGTGGCTTTTCTTCCCAAGAGTGGTAGCGGAGGACAAGGACGGTCCTGCCCACCCAAGAGAGTGCCTGCCCCTCCCACTACTTCTTTCTTGAATCCTTTCGTATATGATCCTAAAATACATGTCACGTGAAATTGATCATTTTAGCCATTTTGAAGTACATTCACACTTGACAACCTTCACCCCCGTCCATTTCCAGAACTTTGTTCATCTCACAAAACTCAAACTCCATTCTCATGAATCCCTAACTCCTCCCAACGCCTGGCAACCCAAGGGAGAGCTTTCGGCCTCTGTAGACATACAGGCATTATATCTCTACTTCTCACTGCTTCAGGTACTTCAACTGAGTAGAATCTTCGAATCCTAGAATACTGCCTTACTTCATTTAGCATGATGTGCGTGGCTCATCCGTGTTGGAGCAGCTGACAGAATTTCCTTCCATACTGATGACAGACCACATTTTGTGTACCCATTCGTCTGTCACTGAGGGACAGCTGAGCTGCTTCTCCCTCGTGCCCATTGTGAATAGTGCTGTGTGATCGTGGGTGTTCAAATGGTTACTGCTTTTTGAGGCTTTGTGAGTTAAATAAAGCATCGTCTCCAGAAGATTCCAAATGGTAGGTTGACTCAACACATCAGTGAGGAGTCATGTATCCAGAAACTAGCTGTCCCTGAGGATTGCAGAGCCTGAAGAAAGAGAATTTGGGCCAAGATGGAAAAGAGCAGAAAGTTCCTACACTTGGAACCCAAACCACAAAGGGCAAGTCAAGGATGATTCCTGAGAAGCACTGATCACCTGGGGGCATGGGAGCTTCTTAGAGTGACTGGCACCGTGAGGTCCAGGGTGGGAGCCCTGGAGGATGGTCTCTGGAGTAAAGCAGCCCAGCCTGTTTTCCCTCCAAGAGCAAGTGTGTGACACCCTGGGAAGTTCCCTCCAGTGGGGCTTCCAGGGAGTCACTGTCCCCTGTCCCTTCAGCAATGAGGCTCTGAGAGTCGGTTCTCAAAGGCTGACCCAGTCAGTGTTTGCAGGGGCAAGGAGAACGTGGTCTCTTCCCTTCACGAGCCCTACAGCCAGCAACTATGAGGGCAAAACAGAGAAGCTCTCCCAGGCCTTCCTGCCTGCCTTGAGAAAATCCAGCAGGTCTTTTACAAGAGGGCCTGGCAACTGGTATGTTCATTGGTTTAACAAAGATGTTCCCAAGCAGCCTGTAAAAAGACAACATTTAGGAGAAACTTGGGGTTGAGAGCCGGCCCTCAGCTCTGCTGGAGGATGCCTCTAGCCAGTTGGGGAACCCAGGGCAGCGGTGTAGGCACAGCCCCCAGGAGCAGAGCTGCAGAGGAGTTTGAGCAGCAGGGACATGAACGGGAAGTTGTCCAGTCCCAACGATGGGGGAGGGAAAGACATGGCCACCCTGTATTCTGAGCGCACCCATTGCTGGGGAGCGGACAGCCCTTGGACGCCTGAAGATGTGAGACAGTTGCAGATCAGGGCACAGTGCTCTGCCACCGAACATGGGGGGCCCGGAAAGCGTTCCTCACACTCTGTCTGAGTCAGAAGGGCAGTGAGAGAGAAGCACCTTCAGAGCAGCTGGGACAGGCCAGGTCCTGATTGGTCACGGTGTTCCCCATGGAGTTACAGCACTTAAACCTCAGGACAGGACGGGACCCCCGGCCTAGCTCAGCTCACCCTGAAAGCATTTATGGAGCACCTGCTATGTTTCAGTCGCCATTCTGGGGGCATTGGGACCAACCCCTTTCTTCCCGAAAGCTCCGCTTCGGCCCACTGCCCTCCCTGCCGTTGCCACGCACGCTCCATCTCTAGGAGTTCCCAGGCACCCTGTTTTCCTCTTTTCTTGTGACGTCTACCAGCAAGTCAGACTTCCCAGGGGTTTTTCCTGCCCAGCACGGAAGGGGACAGCCATGAGGGAACCAGGTTAGTATCTGAAAGAAGTGCCAACAGACTTGCAGAGTCCTCCTGATATCAGTCCCCGTTTCCTCGCAGAGAAAATAGAGCCACACCTGCCTTTCCTCACCCCCCCTCCCAGACAGTCAGAGGACCTCCAAGTCCTAGAAGCAGCCCCTCCCAGAGCAGGCTGGCTCCCTGCTGGAACACATGCTCAAGTGAGTCACCCCCACCCCGCTAACCTTTTCCAGAACCTGCGTCCTCCTCTTCAGTCTGCCTCCTGGCCCTCTAACGGAGGGAGGCCCTTCCCTGTGTGTCCCTCAGAGCCCCACTGCCCCGCGCCCGCCTCCCTTGGCTCTCCTGGAAGGTCTGCAGTCCTGCCGCAGGAGGCAAGAAAACTCCAGAAGCCGACACCGGTGGGTGGGGGAGGGACAGCGTGCGCAGCGGAGCTTTTCACTGTGTAGACGCGTCTAAATTACTAACCACGTCCCCTGCCGGTGCACATTCAAGTGATCGTCAGTCTACTCACAGTAGTGCTCCAGAACCTTCTGTCCCTGTGCGTGGCCGCGCCAGAATACGCTCCTTGAAGTAGAACCACTGGGCCAGACCTGGACTGTGGCCCTTCTCCCCGATTTGCCATCTAGCGAGTCTACCAACGAGCGTGTCTGCAATCGTGTTTGCAGACGCGTCCCTGTAAGTCTGTGCCGTGTCCGCGCCGGGGAGACGTGGGGGAGGACACGCGCCCACTTGCTCCCCGGACCTGTGCCGGGCGGACTGGCAGCTGGGTTACCACATGGGGTTCGCCCTTTCCCTCTACAGACTCCCAGCTGTGGGGGTTCCCCGCCTCCCACAAACATTTTCAGTGCTTCATGGCAGTTGCTGGGAGGAGCGGAGAACACAGGCCCCGCCCTCCTGGAGCTCCCCTTTAAGTGGGGGAGTCGGGCCACAGACCAGACCAGCGTGAGCCAGGGGGTGAGTGGGGTGATCAGGACATCCTGGCTGATGGGGTGACATTGGAGCAGAGCCCTGACTAAAGGGAGCCGGAGGGGCTGGGGGTGTCTGGTGGCTGAGACTTTCAGGTGACCAGAGCACAGAGGCCCAGAGCCTGGATCATGCAAGGGGGTGGTGTGTGCACCGCGCTGGCCCTCTAAACCTGTCGCTTTGCACCACGCATGCCATCCCTGCCTGGACCGTCCCTGCTTCTCCCCCTCCTCCTCATTTGAGCAGTTGTGGATCTCCTGCTCATGCATCCCAAAATGGTTCTTTTCGGTATGTCTGCTGTGAGTCCAGTTCCTGACCCGATTCCGACCCAGATGCAAAGAGGAAGGAGATCTGGTTCCTGGGGCCATGTCTGCTCAGTGCTCAGACACTGACCCATCCCCTGGACTCCTGTGGGCCTGAGGGCCTGCACACTCACTGGGCAACCAGCAAGACTGCCCTGATCTGGAGCTCTTGGCTCCTGCTGGGCTGGCCCCTGGCTGGCAGGGGGCCTCCCCAGGACAGGAGAAGGGGCACTGAGGAGGAAGTGTGGGTTTGGATCTCCAGCCAGGCGTGGCATGGCCATCCTGGTCATGTGAGATCCACTTCTGCTCCTTGAACATGTTCTGCCCACATCAAAAACTCAGACTCCAGCTCAAGGCTCACAGAGGAGGATGTGCACCCTAAAAACGCCTCTCTCACGTGCTCTCTCCTCACCTCCACCCTTCCTTTAAAACACAAAACAACACACAAATCACACGGGCCAACATTGAGTGAAGCCCTGCGTTACTGGGAGGCTTGTGAGGTGTTACAGGGTGATCAAGATGGATATGGCTTGTCCCTGCCTCCTGGAAGCCAGCATTCAGTGGAAAATAGCTTTTCAATTGTGAGAATACCCACTGGGTGGGCAAGTCGGGCAGTGCCGGAGTGAGGCGGGTGAGGGCACCGTGGGCTGGGTCTTCTGGAAGCCTCCGTGGAAGTGGGAAGTGACTTGGTCCTCAGAGGATGGGCAAGTATGGAGGCTGATGTGGGGGGATCCCTTGGCTGGAAAAGTCATTTAGAACTGATGACTAGACTGGGGTCCTCCCACAGCTGTGATGATGTGGGGAGGGGAGATGAACTGAGAAGAGCAGAAGCCCCAAGATAAAAATGTAGGGACCACCAAGAAACAGAATGGAGGCGAATTCCTGAATTTAGTGGGTGGGAGAAGAAGCACCAGCCAGCAAGGGGAACAGTGGGCAAAGTAGACAGCAAGGTTTGGGGGGTTGGAGAAAACAGGGTGGTTGAGCTTCTCTGAAGCTGTGACTAAAGAGTTTCTACTGGAGTTCAAGAAAAAAATGATGTAAAAAAAAAAAAAAATAGCTGCAAATACCCAAAGTGGGGAAGGATATAGAAAAATCAAAGCCCGCTGACATTGCTGGAGGGAATGTCAAATGGTGTAGACACTAGAGCAAATGGTTTGTCAGCGGCTCAAAAAGCTAAACATGGAGCTACCCTTGCTCCAGCAATTCCATTCCAAGGTGTGCGTGCAGAAGAACTGCAAACCTGCGTCCACACAAAAACTTGTGCACGGATGTCCCGAACATCACTGTTCCTGTAGCCAAAAATGAAGACAACACAAATGGCATCACTGATGAATGAATAAACAAAGTGTGGTAGGAACAGTGGAATGGAATGTCATTCAGCCATAAAAAGAAATGAAGAATTAATCCATCCTAAGACAGGAGTCAACTTGAAAAATGTTAAATGGAAGAAGCCAGTCAAAGACCATATGGTGGAAGATTCTTTTTATATGAAGTGTCCAGAATAGACAAATCTATGACACAACAGCGATTAGGGATACCAGGAGAGAAGGGAAGAAGATAACTGACAAAGTCACATGTCACTTAATGTTTTGATCAACCACAAACCACACACACAGCAGCGGTCCTGTGTAGCCCAAGGGTCCAATAGGCCTTACAACCTAAGGTTGTGTAATTACAATCTGACGTTCACACAAGGACGCAGTCACTTCGTGACACATTTCTCAGGACTTACCTCTAGCGCCAAGCAAAGCGTGACCGTAATGGGTGCTGGTTTCTTTGGTGGTGGGGGGGGGTGATAAAATGTTCTGGAGTTTAGTAGTGATAACTACACTTCTGTGAATATACTGTGTCACTCGGTGCAAATTTTCAAGTGGCGAATACAATGTTCCGTGAGAGAAAGAGGTGGCAAGAAGGAGAAGAGGCGGGTCGAGGGGAACTTGGCCAGTCCCAGAGCTGAGCGTCCTGACCATGGCCTTCGTCAGGAAGCTGTTCCAGAGTCTGGATACGTGGACAGGACAGTTTGCTAGGCTCCTAACGCTGGGCCCGTGCAGAAGAGCGCTTCGTTTTCTAGAAGCCTCCCTTGGGCCCTGCCGCTGGCACGCTACCTCTAAGTGGTGTTCTCTGCCCCTCTCTCCCACAGCTCCTGCAGTCCCCGGACGTGAAGGAGGACGCCGTCCTGTGCTGCTCCATGGAGGTGAGACGTTGTGTCCATGTCTGCAGGCTGAGACACGGTACCCCTCATGGTTAACAGTTGTGGGGAATCAAGGATCACTGGAGGCGCTGCACGTCCAGGGCAAGGGTGTGCGGAGAGGGCTGGGGCAGACTCCTGAGTGGACATGGGCTTCTGATCCAGAACCATCTTACCCAAAGCAGAAGAAATGCCAACGAAGACACTAGGCCCTCCCTAACTGGTCCTGATATTGTCTGCTTCCTCCTCTCTACCCACCAGACCACCTTCTCCCTGGCTTTGGTGGCATGGGTTTGAGGGAAGCTGCCTGGTGCTGACCGCCAGCCACCCTGCGTTGGCACTCTCTGCTTCAAAGCAGACTCTGCCATTCCTGTTCACCACGTGTGGCCACCGCTCATTGAAGCTCTTCTTCTAGGGTCTTCCTTCAGACACTTGGCTCTGATCCCATCACTGGGGCAAGGCTTTGCCCTGGGAAAGCAGCCCAGAGTCGTTTAGAGTGAGCACTGCTTGGGTGACTTCTGCTTGGCCATGAAGGCCATGAGCAAGTTGCTCGGAGGACAGAAGTGCTGGGAACCTGGGAGACAATCTTGGGTCTAAGGGTTGGTCATTCTGCTCATAGCTACATATTATGCATGGGACTTGGGGTTGGAGAGAGAGAAGAGACAAAGCATGTCCCAGCCCCAGCTTCTGGTCTGACTAGGGATAGGTCTCTCTCTCTCTCTCTCTCTCTCTCTCTCTCTCTCTCTCTCTCTCTCTCTCTCTCTCTCTCTCTCTCTCTCTCTCTCTCTCTCTCTCTCCTCTCTCTCCCTGCCTCTCTCTCTGCCTCTCTCTGTCTCTCTGTCTCTGTCTGTCTGTCTCTCTCTCTCTCTCTCTCACACACACACACACACACACACACACACACACACACACACACACACAGGACACTGTAGAGAGTAAGTCTGGGTACATAACACTCAACACTGAGGAGCTGGGAGAGAGGCCAGGGGAGCCTGGGAAGGTCAAAAAAGTGTTATGAAAAACATAGAACCTTGGAAAATGAGTTGGATGAGGCTGCGGAAATAGGGACTGAGATTGTGTGGAGAGGAACTGTGGGGGCCCCTTCTCAACAGTGGCTTTTCAAGATCACCAAGGCCTCTCTGGGAGGGCAGGCCCTCTAGCTAGTTTTCAGCCCGTTTGTGTTTCTCTCCTCCCCTTTGTGTCACAAGTTTGCACAGAGGTCAGTTCTGGGGGCAGGAAGGTAGGACTGAGAACAGGAGAAAAGGAAGGGGATGGAGAAATCGGAGACCTCATTCCACTCTCAAGTTCCACAGGGTCACCTTCGGGTAATAATGACTAAGCTCGTCTCCAGAGAGACATCCTGACGAGTGAAAATTAACACGATGTCACCCAATCACCTTTGAAGGGAGCAAGTCACACAGCATTTGAAGGTGTGGATGGTAGTCAGGGAAGGCTTCCTGTAGGAGGAGAAGCTCTGGTGAAAAAGAAATGGCATGCTCCTGGTAAGGACTCTGTGCAGTCCTGATGCTTCCTATTCCTGCTGGCAGATTGGCTGTTAAATGTGGGCTCTCACGGTTGGCTCATCCCACCCTCCCTGTCCTCCCCACCCCCACATGGCCTAGAGGTCCGGCCTGCACCTCCCTGAGATAATCCAGTTATTTCCTGTCCCTACCCCGTAACAAGGTGGGTGAGGTCCCATCTCTGGGCCCACGACTGTCTTCACCCCCACTCCTCTGCCCGCAGCTGCAGAGCACAGGCCGGCTACTTGAGGAGCAGCTGCCCGAGATGATGGCCGAGCTCCTGGCCAGCGCCCGAGACAAGATGCTGTGCCCCTCGGAGTCGATGCTGACCCGGTCGCTGCTCCTGGAGGTCATCGAACTCCATGCCAACAGCTGGAACCCTCTGACACCCCCCATCACGCAGTACTACAACAGAACCATCCAGAAACTGACAGCCTGACAGCTGGGGGACCTGGAGGGCGGCCCACGGGCAGCTGGGGCCCTGGTGCATAGGACCAGATGGACAGGCGGGAGGACAGAGGTGGCCCTGGCGGGAGAAAGAAATGGCAAGGAAGACAGGCCAAGCCGGCGGCTGGTCTGGAGCCAGAAGGGGAAGGGATCAGATCCCTAGGAGCCCCCCAGCCCCCCAGCCCTGAGCATGTGGCAGCTCACACCAAGTAGGGAAGCATGTTTCTTTTTCACGGTGGCCCCGGCTCATCCCCTTCACTCCTGCTCTTCCCCATCCCAGCCCGTCACAGGTGTCCCCCGCAGGGCTTCCTGCAGGGGCTCATTGCTGACTCCTCTCAGACCTTGGCATACCCCACGCTGGGGTACCCCTGGAGTCACACAGGACCTCAGAAGGCTGAAAAAGTGGGTTAGAGACGGGGCTCGCATTGTTCCCGCATGCTGGCAGCCGGCGACGTGTAGCAGATGTCGGGGAGGACAAAGGCAGGCACGGTCCCCACCAGCCGCCCATAATTGAAGGCCTTTGTCCGCCACAGTCGAGCTGGGGGACACGGGCATCCTCCTCCAACCTTCACGCTTCCCCCTTCCCCCTCCCCACTTCCATTCTCTCCTCCCTTCACCCCCAAGCCGAAGGCCTCTGGGTTCCGAGCAGGGAGGGGACATGGAGTGTGCTGTTCAACTGACACTCTTTTGTTTTCTTGTGCTTTATTTTTCAAAAGTCAGCTGCTTTGTAGTCTCCTTTGTCAGTGAAATGAGCCCGAGATGTGATCACACAGGCAGCACAGGGAGGACCCTCTGATTAGTAGAAGATCAAACCAACCCCTCTGGAAGGATTCTAGCCACAGACAGCTTGCCAGTAGCCAATTAGGGTAATTGGAAACTTCTGCCTCAGCGGGGGTCTGCTCCGGAACCCTGTGCTCCTCAGCCCCTGGCCCCCAGCACCTCAGTTCTCGTCTCATTCTAGCTGCTCCCAAAGGGCTGTTACTGTTGCCACAAGGTTTGATGCGTTAAAGGCCTTCTTGGCCCGGGCCTGGCAGCAGCAGGCCATAGAGCCAGGCCGGCGAAGTGAACCAGGATGCTGAAGTGATATTCTGCCCCCCACCCCACCCCACCCCTGCCCCTGTCAAATGCCCATCTTGTTTAAGCTCTTGTGGCAGGGGGAAGGGCATGTCTGCTGGCTCCCCAAAACTTAGAAGCTGCCTAAATGCAGCATCCAGAAACCCAGGCCCCTGGGCCCAAGAGGGTTCTGGGCCCTGCCCCCCGCCCAGGACTGTCAGGCAAGGGTGCATTCACTGAGTCTTGAGAGGGACAGACACATGACCCGTCTGGGCCCCCAGACAGAGCTTGCCAGGCAGAACAAGGCTGGGAGTTCTCGAAGGGCCAGGTCCTGGGCAGTGGCACCCCCTTCTCCAGTGGCTAAAAAGGGTGCAGGCAGGACTCTAGGGGTCTGGCTTCCGGCTGTCACTGGTGTCTGTACAGCCCCGTCTTCGGGTCTGGATCCTGAGCCCAGCACCTTTCCTATTTGCTCCTTCGTTGCAGCCAGTGGGTGACCTGTTCAAGCAAGCTGGCTGGGATCTGAGGATCTGAGGGGAGGGATTCCCTGTGTTGAGTCTGGGTCCAGGAAAGTGGGCCAGGGGCCGGGGAACAGCTTCCCCAGCACAACCTGCCTTTCCCCACCAGCTGCCACTTACCTTCAGCCCGAGGTTGGAGCCTGTGTCAGTCCCCGTAAAAAGCCTGTTATGGACAGGGCGCAGGGGCTCAGGTTTTCCTGGAAGAAAGCCCACACTGCCCCTGGCCATTGCCTTCTCCCTGCCCCAGCCCCTTCTTCTCGAGGTTTCATAACCTTCTCCTCCCTGCCTTTCCTCCTCAGCCAGTGTTTAGGCCCAGCTGGGTGCCCAGGGACAGCAGAGGTCCCACAGGAGGCCTGGAGGGAATTGCCAAGCTGATGGTAGGGTGCTCACTGGGGAAATCACGGTCTGGAGGAGTCAGGCAGCCCTCAGAGAGCCACGCCTGGGCTGAATGGGCCTTGCTTCCTCTGTTGGGGTCCATGAGTGTGTGCCCGCACACGTGTGTGTGCATGTGGGGATGTGTATGAGCACCTGCTGAGAACGAAGCAGGATCCGGGCAGAAGGGAGGACCAGGAGCAGGGGCACAAGTCGAGCAGGCAGGGGAGTGGGGTCTCCACTGCTGCACTGGGCCCAGCTTCTTGAAGGGGCCCCACAAACCACGCACACGGGGCTGCTGGTCCCTGGACAGGTAGTGCTGGGCACCAGGGGCCTGACACCCACCTAGCAGGCCTCCTTGATAGTCTGGCCTCAGGGCCGAACCCTCCTTGACTGCGAGGACCAGAGTGTGAAGAAGTGAGATATAAATATGTACGCATATATAAATATATTTTTAATTACGTGTCGTGTCACGGTGCCTCCAGACATATGGTTTGCCTAGTTTATTCCATGTCTTGAAAGCACTTCCTGGCCAATCTGAAGAACAGACTAGGCTGTTTTTCTAAGTGCAGGTCGCTGCTACTTTTTCAGACATGGAAGAAAAACTTATTAGGAAATAACGTCTAAGAGCTAAGACTCAGAGGTAGCTTCCCATGGGGACGACGCAGACGGGAGCTGGGGGGCAGAAGCGGGTGGCTCCCCAGCAGATGCCCTGCGCCCCTGTGCCGAGTGAGGAAGGCCCTGTCCAAGTCGGCCTTGGAGCGCCTGATAGGAGGCAGAACTGGACATTGCATTTCTAAGGTTTGCGCTATTGCCCTTCGCTCCTGTGATGCTCTTGGCATTGAAGAGGCAAAGTCTGGCCATCTGATGCGGGCCTGCCGTGGTCTCCCCCTGCCAGGCAGGACGAGGTAGGCTTGGCCGGGGGGGGCGGGGGGCGTCATTCTTTTTGCCAGACAGCAGGCCACTCGCCACAGTCCTGCTCCCTGCTGCCTCGTGGCTTGGCTCAGCTCTGGGACCACAGTCCTGGGGAGTCTCTCGACCTCTCCTGGACAAGCCAGAGGCCCCATCACCCTCCAGGGCAGTGTGCACCCCCAAACCCAGTTGCGTCTGTTTGTTCTTCGTTAACTAGTCTGTAAACCTTTAAGGTTTGGGGACCGTCCTGTCCATCCATGTAAAATGTCAATGTTGGCCGAGTCGGTATTTATTCTAATTTGTATTTTATTTTATTTTCTCGGAGTGGTGATGGGGAGGGGGTGTGGGAAATGTACCACTGATCACGCCCTGGGCAGCTACTGGGGCAGGAGCCCAGACAGCTGGGCTGCCGCGAGGAGAGCCCCATAGGGCTGCCCAGCCGCCAAGTCCCAGTCTCTTGTCTGGCCAACGTTCCCTGTAAGACAGACTCTGGGGACCTGAGTGGAGCCGTGCCTCTCCACTGCTGAGCACTCTGTTGGGAAACCTCTGGCCGGCCCTTTGAGGACACAGATCAGAGAAGACACCTTTGCTCTGCTCAGGACCCTTGCACAGAGGTCTGCCTGTCTCGCCTGAGCCAGCCAGGAGCCTGTGGACAGGGCCTGCCTCCCTGGAGCATGCGCCTGGGGCTTCCTGCCAGAGCTGCAGTGGAACCCTGCGCAAGCGACCCTCCCTCGGTATGTCCTGCTTTCCAGCTGAACCCAACTACAAGTGGGTTTTAAAATAATAAACAACACTGAAAAATGAGGATGCCCTGCATCGGTGTTCTTTGTGTGTTCAGCAGAGTAAATCTTTTCCAAAAGCTCTTGTGCCTCAGCTGGTGCTGGCACAGAGAGGGGACTCCCCACTGTCTGACCACCACAGGAAATGGGCAGCTGTGAGACCTGGGAGAGGGGTTGAGGAGTGGCCCAGGAGAACGTGGATGAAGGAGACTTACGCCCCCCAAAGCACATTACGCCACACTATCCAAGGTGGTAGAATTAGGCCAGCCCAGCAGCAAATGGCTTTCCCACTAAAGACTTGGTTTGCTGCACACGTGAGTACCCCTCCTGTCCCCATCCCGTCTCTAGAAACAGCACTGTGGCATGTGGCAATGACTGATTAAAGAAGACTGAGTCTCAGGCCTCCTAGCTTCCAAACATTGGCAGCAAGTGGCTCCCCAGTCCCAGTGGGTCAAATCCATCTCTCATCAAAGGCCTCCATAAGAGCGGGTGATTTGCTTTCCTATGATGACATGTCCCTTGTTTTGCACAATCCTTCCCAGGCAAAACCCTGGGGACCCTGCCTCCTGGTAACGGATGCCCCCAGGGGAAGTCTTTCTGACTAGACCTCACCAGTCTTTCAGCTCCTGGGGCGATGACCAGAGCATCCACCCTCACCCTCGGCCCTGGTCTGGCCAAGTGGGCACCCAGGCAGCCCAGGAGCCTGGTGAGGGCCTTGAGATTGCTCTTTCCCATGAAGGAGTCACAGGACACCGCCCAGGGAAAATCAACAACTCCAGACGGGCTCAGGAGAACATTTTTAACATTTGAGATATTTTTTTTTGCGAAAATGTCAAGCCAAAAATAGTTTGGCAAAATTTGTTTTACAAAGTAAGAGTAGAAAGTGGAGGTCAAATGAAAGGCGTTGAAAGGTGGAATTGAGGTCAAGGAAGGAGAAATTTTACTAAACACTGTGCATGCTAAAATGCAGAAGAGAGTTTTCTAGATACTTTAGTCCTGGTTCCAGAAGGTCCAAAATTACTAAAAACCATGAAATAGCACCCAAATGATAAATGTTTCAATCCTACATTTCACCAGCATCTCTACTGCTAAGTGTTATCCTTCTGAGGGTGGGTTACTTTTGTACCGGGAGGGAGGGGAAGACTTTATTTTGGATGAATTAACTAGAACACAAACACACACACACCCGCACACGACTTATAAGGGCCTTTTGAGTACCAAGGCAAAGAGCAGAGAGGGGGCAAAAAAAGGGCTAAGAAGCTAAAAGAGAAAGAAATGAATATGCCTTAGTATCACCTGTCCCTCATTCCCACAGTTCCTGGTGGTTTGTGGCCCAGGGGTGCAGGTGGGCCAATTAAAGGCAGATGAATATCTTATTCCCATTTTACAGATGAGAAAACTAAGGTTCAGAGAGGTGACATAACTGACCCAGAGTCAAAGGTCAGTCAGTGGAAGAGCCAGGGGCTGAGCGCCGAGTGCCCCTGCCCCTGGCCCAGAAAGCAATGTGTCCTCGGCAGCCTCGTGCCCTCTGCTCTGAGCACCGCCCCAGGCAGCCAACTCATCAAGGCAGCCAGGCACAAGGATCAGGCAGCCACCTGCTGAGACTGCTGTGGGCAGGCTACACGTTCTTCTGTCTTTGTCAGTGGAAAGTAGGAGCGTGATGAAATACTTCAAGGGATTTCGGTGGAGACAGGAGGAGGGATGCTGCAAAGCTGGAGCTCTTACAGAAAAGCTCAGTTACTTGTGCGGAAGCTTCCCTGGTGGATTGCCTCTAGGCCACGAGTCCTCAAGGTGGGTGGGCAGCAAGGGAGACCCTTTAGGGGCCACACCAATCTCTGAATTGCCTGGGAACATTTTCAACCTGCTTGCTGAGAAAGGACACACATCTATCTCAATGTGTGCAGAATTCTGGCCTCAGGGAGGCCCTCTTCTTGCTGCTGGGGACACTTGTACCATATCCTTTGTGGGATGTGGGAGAAAAGATGGTTGAGGTCACCTTCCACCACTCCAGGAGCAGAGCATGATAATGACCAGGGGAGCGGGGACAGTGGTAAGAACTGACATCTAGAAGCAGTCGTCACCTGGCTGTGGTCTTCAGCTCCTGGTGCTTTCATCTCAGTTGCAGGGCGGCTGTCCAGGTCATTGGCGAGGTGACAGCAGGCTCCAGAGTCGCTGGAGAGTGGGGCAGAACGACTGCCCTGGGTTCGGGTGGTGCTCTGACTGCCCTGGCACTCCTGCCCTCTCAGAGCCTCCTCCTTAAACAATACAAACACGTATTTTATGACTGCATTGGTATCCAGACAAATAAATCACTTCTTGAAACTTTTTTCAGCCTATAAGTTCCAACCTGATGTTAAAAGAGATGGCAGTATTTTTTGGGTGCCTACAATTCTCAGGTGCCCTAGGTTCTCTGCCCAATGAGGATGTCAGTCCTGTGTGGACATCCCACCTGAGTAAGAAACCTCCCTTTCCCTGCTGTCTTCCTGATCCCAGGTGGGCCAGGCAGATAAGTGGGTAGGGTGGTCGAAAGGGCAGCTCACACTGCAGTCTTCACGGAAGCAACTGGCCACTTGAGAAGCAATGCAGTAGCTGCCGTGGCCCCAGACCAGCTGCCAACCCGACAGCCTCAAGTGCGAGGCCGGCAGCTGTTTGCCTGGTCAGGGGGACTCAGCCCAGAGAACCCAGCCCGGCACACAGCATGCCCTCCTTTCCATGGCTCTCACATAGGCGATCTGGTTGCAGTCTCACCAGAGCCCTGGGAAGGAAGGAAGTTAAAATTCTTGTATCCATTTTACATCTAAGCAAACTGAGGCTTAGCGAAGCATACCAGCTGCGTGAATGGCTCTTCACAGCTTTTAAATATGGGATCTTGTTGGAGCCTCCTGCAGACCAACAAAGTGACAGACATTTGGGCCTCCTCAAGGAGAGGAAATGAGCTCTGAGAGGCAGAGTGACAAATTCATATCATGTGACCAGTAGGCACAAGGCCAGGCTTTGAATTGCTGTCCTCTCAGTCCCAAATCAGGCCTGCTAGGCGTGGGTGGGGACCAGGCTCAGGACCCAGGCTCTAATCCCCATGACCATCTTTGTGCCCGACTCCTCTTGCCCCATCTTCAGTGTGCAGAGCTGTGCCTCCTCCTTCCCAACCATGTGGGGAACACAGGGTCCCCCAACTCTAAATCGACTTCCACCCCCACCGCCTCACCGTAATCTAAGTCCAGTTCACTGAACACCCCGCCCACATCCCAGGCAGAGCCCTGAGCATATAGGGCTCTGTCTGCTGTGGTCCGCACCACCTTCCAGGCTGGGGTGAGATGGCCCATGTGACAGACGACTTCTTATAACATGGCCAGGGGCCCAAGAGACAATGCCATAGTCAATGCTCTTGGCTCCACCCCTCCTGTCTCATCACCTGTCCCTGTGTCTGTCAAGGACCCACCTGGGCTGGGGCCTGGAGAAGATTATCAAAGAAGATACTTGAACCACCCTGATGTGGTCACAGTCTCCCCCCGGGAGCTGGAATTCCAGACAGCCATCAGTGGAGTTCGGCTGTGTCCTGGTGCTGTGTCAGAGAGCCAACCCCCTCTCAGGCTTCCACCAACGGCCGCCCAGGACTTGCCTGGCCCTCACTGTCCAGAGCCCATGAAGGTGAACAGCCCGAGGGAAGGAGCCCTACCATCTCCATCTCCCTTCCTGGAGCAGGTCAGGGGAAACCCACAGGCCTACCTGGGTCTAATGAGGAAAACCCTCAGCGAGAACTCAGGCAAGAGAGAAAGCTAAAAACATATCCTATTGCATTTCCCCCCAAAACAAAAGCTTTATAAAAACAGTCAACGATGTGATTTGAAAGACACTTGTACACATACACAGCACCTGACAATTCCACAACATTAAAATCCTACTTACTGTGAGCAAGAGTTCTTACCCAATCTGTGGAGACTTCTGCACCAAACAATTCCACAGAATTTCAAATCAGTGTCAACAGAAGGATCCAGAAGCCAGCAGTGGGATGCTGTGTCAGATGCGGAAAGGCGAGTAGTTTTCTGGTAGGTGAAAACGTGTGCAGAGGCCTTTGGGAAGACGGGACTGCTGGCTGCACTGAAAGGAAGCCTCTCTTGGAGCCGCTGCCTCTTGCAGACACTGGAGTCCATGCCAAAGCGTCAGCTCAGAGGAATCAGAATTCAGGGTTCTGGAGTCTCTTCCTGCCCCCTTTTCAGACACCAGACCTGCCTGCCTGTTTGATGCAGGCACCTAACCTTCCCCAGCACTTCCTACTCCCATGGACAAGCAGGGACACAGGCCAGGGCTCTTGCACCCTGTGGTGGCCCAGCAGCACACACAGGGACACAGCCTCAAATGTAGATGGAGTGGTTGCGAGAGAGGCTCATGGCCCATACACTGTCAGTGCCTTTCCTTTTTGACCAGGGTGAGAGTGGACCCTGCCGTGGGCTCAATTCAGGACGGAAGAAGCACCAGGGCTGAGGAGGTCACATTAACTCCTGCAGCAGATGCCAGGGGAGGAGAGGATCTGGGTCTGAGTCAGTAACTGCTGCAATGTAGTTCTGTGTAACCAAAGTGTGTCAACAACAAACTGGAAATCTCATGGACTTATACCACAGACATCTTTGCTCAGCAGTCTATACATGGGTTAGGGTAGGATGATCCTGACTGGCTGACTAAGAACCCAAGTCCAATCTTGGATCGTGAGCAGCAGTTGGAGCACAAATTCATGGTGTGTGCTTTCCTTTTGTGCCACTTCTTCCAGGAAGTTCTCTCAGACTGCAACCTCTAGGCTCCTGCAACTTACAGAAATGCCATTCTATGGCCTTGCTCACTGTGTGTGACCATTAATGTGTAGGTGGCCAATACCCTGTGACAATGAACTTAGTCTCTCCCCCTCAGGATCTCCAGCCCCAAGTCCAGGGCCTGACCCAAACAGGTGTCAAACAAGCCTGGGGATGGTGGTAAATTGGTGACAGTGACAGTGAAGTCTGTGATGATTAGTGATAGAGGGACTTGGGGAGGGAGGAACTGAGTTATGCCCTAAGGAAAGTCCCAGAAGTGGGAAACCAGAGCAGTGGAGGCAGGCGGGTGGCCCACAAGAGACAGAACTTTCAAAGGGGAGGGTCCTGAGGTCCAGAGAGGCCTGAAGGTAGAGGGACTGTTCTGCCAGGGGGAGCGGCCAGGACAGCGTGAGTGTTGTCGGATGGGTGGGCGGTCTCCATGCAGTGACAAGACACCCAGTCTCACCCGGCCCCTTGTGAGCTGCCACACCCCCACCGCGGGGCGCCTTGTATAGGACACAACCAGCGCGCTGTGTGACAGTCTCTGCTGTGTCGTGAGGGGGGACGCATGGGGTGAGGGGTGTGTGGGGACAGTATGTGCGGTCTGTTCACATGTGATGTGTGATGGGAGTGTGGTGCGTGTGTACGTGTGGTATGTGAATGGCTATATGACGTGCGTGTGCGTGTGTGGTGTGGTGTGTGTGTGTGTGTGTGTGTGAGAGAGAGAAGAGAGAGAGAACTTGTGCCACAGTGTCTAAATCTCCCTGGCTGGTGGACCTCTGAGCAACAAGGGACGGGGAGCAGAGGTGGGAGGGTACTAAGTCCCAGAACCAGAAGCAGAGGGTGGGGTGTCTTTCAGAGGAACTCACAGTGACTTTCACCTGCTACCTGGAAGCAGGGCTGACTCGGGTCCCCAGAATGCTGAGAAGTGCCTTCTGCCTGGGACAGGCCTTCCCTTGCTTTGCTTTTTCCTTAGCTGGTCAGGGGACAATTTTGGAGGAACATGTCCCCAAGGGTTGAGGTGCCTGGTCATGGAGACCTGTGTGCAGAGGAGGCCCAGGCGGTATTGCCCTTGGACAATACACGTTGGCACAAACTCTCTCGTTCTCTCTGACACACACGCGCACGCACACTGTCTCACACATGCACACACACACTGTCTCACACACACACACACACACACACACACACACACGCACACTAGATACACATTCACATACCTTCACATACCTGCCTCCTCTGGGGCAAGGACACCCACCCAGCAGGATGACCCGGAAAACTCTGGCCGCCACCCCAGAAAGCTCTGCATGAATGGGACTCAGCCACCGGGCGTGGGCTTCCCTCCGTGAGCAGCGATCACACCCGCTGCCCTGCACAGTCGGACACTAGGAGGAAAGTATCTTTGGAAACTAAACTTCGGAGAAGAAACTGTAGAACTGTGTCTGTCCCCAGTGAAGCCAAGGACTGGGCAGGGGACAGGAGGCACCCGCTTTCTGACTTCTGCTCTTCCCCTGTGATGAATAGTCTGGGAGACATCCGTGGGTCTCCACCCCTGATTCGAGCAGGGGTCCTAAACTGACATGTGTTGGGGAGAAATGCCCCTTCTGCGGGGTCTGGAGACTGCAGCTTGCTCTATTACGCTGGTCAAACGGCACCTGGGAGATTGATTCTCCTCTGGGAACTGACTGTGAGGCACAGGGCCAAGAGCCGAGAGCAGGCCAGGAGGGAGCTGGCCGAGGTCAGCAGGGAGAGGCGGCAGAGCAGGGTGCTCTGCCTGAGAGTGTGCCAGTGTGCGCAGCCACCCTCAGAGGTCTGCCGCGCCCCCCAGAGAAGAAGGCAGGTGGGGGGCTGACGCCAAGAGAAAACTGCTGTTCCCAGTCTGGGGAGCAGGGGATGGCGTGGCAGGGAGTGGCTGAGGGTCACGACGGGACACGTTCCAGCAGAAGCTATAGCCACTCCACAACTGTCAGGGATTTCTCTTTGGTGGTGCAAGGAAGGGTTAGGACAACCCTACAGATCCCCTCTGTCCTGAGGTCTGTCAGGAAAGCAGGGCCTCTTGAGAGGTCCCCCTTCCAGGAACTGACCAGCCCTTAATCCCTGAAAATAACGGACTCCTTTCTCAACCCCCACCCTCCAACCTCCAAATACTCCAGGCTATCAGAATATGGAAGGGAATTTAGAACTCACGCTCCCATTTTACAGATGAGGAAACTGAGGCCCTTATAGAAAAAGGGCTTGCCCAAGGATCTGGTGATGGAGTCCTTAATCCCTGGGGAGGCAGTGATCTGGGGCAGACCTAGCCCATGAGCTGCCCTCGGGGTGGGCTTAGCTTACAGTGTGTAAACACATGCCTTGTGAGGTCAGGCAGACGACAGTTAAAGATGTGCCCAGTCAGAAGGCAGCCACGCTGGGAGGTGGGCGGGCAAGTAGGAGAAGCCGTGGCCAAGCCCCTGAGATGTCATTGTGCAGAGGACCGTGGTGTGATGTAGGAGGGGTGGACGGGCTGGAGGGTAGGGAGGGCTGGCCTGTGTCATCAGTGATTAGACTTGGAGTTCTCGGCAAGAGAAAATAGGAGTCATTGGGGGCTCCTTACCTGCAGAGAGACGATATTAAGGAAGACTCATATCCTTCTGCATGTAAAATGGATTCAAGGGGAGAAAAAAGACAAGAAACGGCAAGAAAATCCATCAAGCAGGGAAATATCTCCACGGGCAGGGGGTTAAACCAGCATTCTCTGGGTTCTGACTTGCACCCAGAGTCAGCTCTGTCCCTCCCGGCTCCTGGCCTCGCCCAAAATGGAGGTGCTCTCACTTACCGCTTGAAGCAGAAAAATGTCCTCAAGACAAGTTTGGGGTAGTAATCTTCCTAGAGGGGAGAACCCACAACCCCACGTTCTCCAACAGAAGACGTGGGCCTCACTTTGTCTTGATGACTCGTGTCATTTCAACAGTACTAATTAGTAGACCAGACAGTGATGCTGGGTTAGCTGCGGGAATTGTCCAGAGCTCTCCAACCTGCTTTGCGCTTTTAATTGCTGCATCTGCACTTGAGACTTGTGTCTCCCTTTTCGTTGTAAAGCTGTTCTCACTGCTATCGGTGTACCTGTGGTGGCCTGAGGAGCCAGACCACCAAACTGTCAGGACTGTTCGTCAAGTAAGAGCAGGGGCACTTGAAGAAGCAGAAAGCATGAGCTCTACTTCACACCTTTCACCCACTCAGAAACCATGTTTGTATGCTTTCTGTTGCCCCCCAATGACTTCTAAAAGGGGTGGCTCCCCAGATAAGGTTTGCTGAGCTAGAATTAAAGTTGTGTCCACACACGTGGTCCTCTCGCTGGCCCATGAGGCCAATGGAGTGGGCCTTACCCTCATTTTCCAAGGAGGAAAGCTGTGCCTGAGGGCAGGAGTGGGTCAAGATGGACAGTGAATCAGGGCGAACCTCATGACCAGGAGCTTGGACACCCTGCCTCCAGGCCGCACCAGATGTCATAGCAACTGTGGGGAAGGCAGCCAGAGGACCCCGGGCCCTGGGAAGAGCAGGCACTGGAGTCAGCACAGCCTCAGTCTCGTCCTGGTCTCAGTCACCAGCGAGGTGCCTGTGCAGTCTTCTGAGGGCCTCAGTTTCCCAGCCTGTAAGAGAAACATGAATATATTAGCTTTTTGTTGTGTTTTTAAAGGAAAGGTAGAGGTAGGAATAAAGGCGAGTTTGCAGGTGAGTGTGCAAGAGAGAGGCAGAAGAAATACTTTACTTATCCTTATTTAGTTGCTCACATTGGTTGCTCCCCCCAGTCCCAGGTCTTGAACCCATGACCTTGGGTTATATGTGGGGCCACTCCCCGATGTACCAGACCATTAGGCCACCAGGACGCACCTGAATATGTCCGTAAAGTGTTCTATGATCCTTGAGTTGTCTTTGCTAAGTGGTGGGAGAAGGAGGGAGGGAGGGAATGAGAGAAAGATGAATCATTTTAACAGTCACTCTGCCTGACACCGCCTGGTGTCTGAGCACCCAGATTCCCTGAGACCCATTTGATCTCCTTTGTGACGTCTGTTCCCTCCCTAATCTCGCTTACACTTAGGCGGAGACACCCAGGAGAGCGTTTGCATTTCACATAGGCCTTGGGATGAGGCCTCCTAATAGTGACCACCTACAGATGCAAAGCTCTTTCTAGGAGGGGCAAAGGGTCTTCCCACCTTCACATGGTCTCGCTGCCACTGTCCTCTGAGGCCTTTGAGGTGGGTCATCGTGCTGCTCACAGGGTCTGAAGGGGTTAGCAACAACATTGGGGGACTCCAGAATCAACAATCCTTTTGCTACTTTTGTCTTTGGCACTTGTTGCAGGTATCCCAGGCCAGTTCCTTGAGTTCAATCCACTTCTTTCCTGCTCTGGCCCTAGAGGCTCTCAGAGGCGGGCCTGTCACTGTGGATTGGGCGAAGGCATTCCACTGCCAGGGACAAGAGGGAAGGCAGAGCATGACGAGCTGCAGACTCTAGGTGTGTGGGCCCCAGCACCCTACTCCACCAGCCGGTGGCCCCTGCCTGTGGGCCCTTCCCAGACCTGCCAGCTCAGGCAGGGCCCCTCCCTCTCTGGAGTCCCTGCTCTGGGGGCCTGAGTTTGGCGGCTTTCCTGGGCTGCTGCTGTATCGATTATTTCGGCTCCCTTTTTGCTGGGGATATCAATTTAGCGGGTTCCCGGGATGGCTGTGTTTTAACCTCTCACCCTGGTCTAGACTCTGTCGGCTCCTGCTGTCCCTCGGCCAGGAGAAGATGGAGGGCCCCAGTCTCTCGGGCAGGCTCTGGAGCCAGCGGATTTCCAGGAACAGATGCTGGGATCGCCCGGCGGCTCCGCGGCCCCGCCAACCTGCCTCCCTCCAAACCGGCCCGGTGAATTATTAAAGATGCAATTTCCTTTCATCTTTCCAGTAAAATCGCTCCCTGTGCTGTGCTCCACTGCTTTCCTGTCACTGGCTGGGCAGGGGCCCTGGTAGGACCTTCATTCACCCCACTCCCTCCCCAGGTCTGGACCCTCCTGGGAGGCTGGAGGAGACAGCCCTCCTGAAAAGGGCTCAGGAAGCTCAGGGATCTTGAGAAGCCTGGGTGAGGGCACTTGGAATCAGAGACTATGGGAGTCTGCTGTCTCTTAGTTGGAGAAGAAGGGGCCCAGAGAGGGGCAGCAGGCAGGCCCCGGGCAGCACAGCATGCTGGTCCCAGCTCCCCACTGTGATTTTGCCCTTTGGGAGTCCCAGCATTCTCCCTCAGGATCACACACACACACACACACACATGTCCCAGGAGCTGGGTCAAGTTCTCTGTATCGATTAGGTCTCTGAGCAGGATTTAGAATCTTCCCTTGTTCTTTGCCATCCAGTTCTGACCCCCGCTGCAGGGGCTGAGCCGAATGTAGAATCATAATGATTGTTGCCCGCTTGTCAAGATTTATTGCTTTGGTTTTTCCTCTTTGCTCTTGGTGGTCATACAGAGAGGCCGTCGCCCAGGCCAAAGCCTGCCGCTGTTTGTGCACCCAAGTCCCCTTTCCCAAAGCCTGTTCCAATTCTGCCTCCGCCAAAACCCACTCTGGTGCTACCCCCAAAGAGATCCAAATGCTTCTGCCTCTTGGCTTTGAAAAAGGTTCTTGGAGAGTATTTGGGGGTCTTTCGCTGGTGTCTTGGCGTGTGAAACTGCCATGCCATGTATTCTAAATGCCACTTCTCTTGGTCTGGGATCCAGTTCCCTCAGTCCAGGCAGAAGGAACCCAGAGGGGCCAACCTCCTCCCTCCACTGGCCTGCAGCCCCAACCGCCAGACTGCAGTGGAAAAGTCAGGCTCAAGGCTTTTCTCCATGACGGAACAGAAAGCCTCTTCAGACAACAGAGCCCTCCAAGGACACATGTGGAAAGGCCTGCTGGAGACAGAAATCCTCACTGACCCCTTCTTGAGGCAGGAAGGATTTCCGGTGACCTTGTTTAAGGTCATTGGTTCAGGCCTGCGTTCTGTGGTCCTAGGCCCACGGCTCACTCCAGCCCAGATCTAACCTGGCTGGGGCACCCCACACTCACCAACTTTGGGCTCCCAGCCCCTCCCTGAGCCCTGCTTGCTTCCCTGTGGCTTCTGAGAAAGATGACAGCAGATCCAGAGAGGACTGAGAGCTTCCTGGACTTGGGCCTGGGCCTGGATGGGGGCTTCCACACCTGGCTGGAGCACCCCTGTCTGGGATGGACGCTTGCCCTCATTCTTGGTGGTCAACCTCTCTGGGAGCTTCTGTGGCACCGTGGAGGGCTCGCCTTTCACTCAACGTCAGGGAATGTGACCCTCACAGCCACTTGTCTGGGAGGGCTCACCACCCCCATTTCCCACGCGATGAATCATTTTAAAGTGAACAATTCTGTGTGTTTGGTAAAGTGACAATGCTGTGCAGCCACCACCCTGAGTCCCAAATTATTTTCACCATCCCGAAAGGAAACCCTGTCCTCATTCCCTCTCCTGCCTCAAGCCCATTAATCAAGCCTGTCTCAGGCCACCATTAATCTGCTTTCTTTACCGAGCTGGGATTTTTCATGTCAATTGTGTTCGGCCTCCTTCACTAAGCATAAAGTTTTTGAGGTTCATCTGCATTGCCTGTATCCATACATCATTCCTTTTATGGATCAAAAGTCCACTGTGTGGCTAGAATGTGCTATCTCTTCATTAGTTGATGATTCTGCCCATTTTGCAGATGAGGAAACTGAGGCTCAGAGAAGTAAGTAGTGCAGGCTCCCCTTCATCTTCCTGTTGGCTCCTCACAGGCAGAGGCCCTTCCTGTGTGTGGTCTCCACACCTAGGGCGAGGTGAGGCCTTGGAAAAGATCCCCTACAGTGAAGGGGGTGCGGTGTGAGTGGTCCTGGTGTGTAGCGGTGAGGAGGCAGGACCCGGAGCCACACTCCTGGGTCCAACCCTCACTCATAGTGCTGTGTGACTCCGGGCAAGTCATTTAACTTCTCTGTGCCTTTTTTCCTCGTCTGTAAAAAGGGATGATCATGATCACAGTAACTGCTTCAGAGGACGCTGTCAACATAAAATGAGCTATCTCTGCGGAGAAATCTAGAAAATGACCATTAATCTACAGGGACAGAAAGTAGATCCGTGGCTGCCTGAAGAGGGCTGGGAGGGAGCAATCATAAAAGGTTCTGAGGATAACTTTTGGATGAGGGATTCATTCATTAGTTTAATTGCAGTGTTAGTTTCAAGGGTACATACGTGTGTCAAGATTACCCAGATTGTACAGTTTAAACATGTGCAGCTTTCAGCACGTCAGCGAGCCCTCAATAGTGCTGTTTAAGTGCATCTTGGGAGGCGGACTCCGGTGGAGCAGTGGTTAGGTCAACGCCTCCAAAGGATGCAGGCCACATACCCCTGGGTTCAGGTCCCACATCCGGGTGGGGGGAACAACCAGTGTGAACAATTAAATAAAAATTTAAAAAGTGCTTCATCCTCTTCTCTCTCTCAAAAAAAAATCTCATGAGTCACTGTATGTAAGTCACTCAGCTGGTACCAGGCAGGGTGGGGGCGACCTGGGCCTGACCTGCTTCCTCCCAGCACCTTTGGTTTTATCTATCTTATATCTAGGATGATGGTGACAACTGAAAGGACCTGTTGCTCTAGAACCAATTGGTCCAGGACATTTTTCAAACCCCATAGAAATATCTTTTGAAGAGACAATGTACATGCTGATGACTGAACCAGGCAAGAAGGCCCTGCAGACCCCATATGGGGGACACTCAGACCAGCCTGAGCAGGGAAGGTGACCCAGAATGCCCCTTACTCCCTTTCAAGGGGTCTGTGACCCTGAACTGTCCCCTCTCCATCAGAAGGTGGGTCTCCTCCTCCCCTGCTCCCCTGGGTGGAAGGGATGTGCCAGCACCTGGGACCAACCTCCCCCCACCCCAGCTTGCAGGGCAGTGCCTCAGATCCAGGAGTTACACAAATATGCTGCCCAGCCGGTGGGACAGCTTTCCTGCCAGGCAAGGAGAGACCTCCATTATTCACAGTCCCAGGGCATGTGGACTCCCTCCCTCCTTGGGGGTTTCTGATATGACTGCTGGGGGTCTCTGAGCACTGCCCCATGCCCTGACAAGAAGCCCCCCATCAGGCCATTTCTCCAACCATCCCCCAACACTAGCTCCAGAAAGCCTGGTTGGGGGGCAGACAAGGCACCAATCCCTCTGTTTTTTCTCTTTTCATCTTTTTTTGGGGGGGGTTGGGGGGGCAGCTCCAGACTTCTCTGAGAAAAAGAGAAATACTCTGGATCATTTTTCTAGATAAACAATGACACACGTGTATAGATTTCTACTCTCATTGTGGAGCCTTTCAAATCCATCCCTCAGTTCCATGCAAGTGCCCAGGTCCTGGCTAAGACAGCCTGGAATGACAGGGAACTTTGGATGACAGGGAACTCCGCTAGAATCTCAACACAGAGAAGGTGCCGGATGGCTCTGGGAGGAATGACTGCATCCCCTACCTGTGGGATGTGGGTGGTCAGAATGGTGCACTTGGAATCAAGAAGCTGGGGTACAGGCCTCCCCCATAAACAACCTCGGACCTGAGGCTTTGTTACTCATCACTGCTCGCTCTGTGCCCAAGCATGGGCATGTGCTGAGGAATCAAATAGACATGCAGATATGTCCCCAGCCCTCGGGTTGCATGTAGCCTGTGGAGTGCAAGAAAATGAACAAGGAAACACAGGAAAAAATATGGACTTTATGAGGTGGGCAGAGAGTCTGACTAACGCTCTGAAGCTTCAGTTTCCTTGCCTATAAAATGAAGACGACTGTAGTTAATTGCTGATGTTTCTAAGAGGAAAAATGGAGACAGTGCATGCTAAACACTGAATCCTGAACCAGGCACAGGAGGGCTCAGTCCATAACCCGTGTGGCTTGTGAATGCAGCTGGTCGACACAGGAGGCAGGCCTGGTCTCCTGCGGTGGCAGAGACTTTGTGGAAACCGAACACCCTCCTGGCCAGTCCTGACTCTGGGGCTGCAAGGCAGCCAGCCTGGAGGCAGCCTACAGGTCATGAGCATCATTAGGCCACAGTCAAGTCCCACATGTTGGGGAAGAAGGTGCAGAGAGCAGGGAGAAGACTCCAGGCAGGACCCAGGGTGGCTCCTGGGAAGGTCAAGCTGAAGCAGTGAGCTGGAATCTTACCTCCGCACGTTCATGCAGACTTCTCCCTTGCTTGCTAGAGACTAATTTCTCTCACACCAACTTGCCCACCGACAGCAACTAAAAAAGTGGATAAAATATATGTTTAAACACATTTGAAGGTGCTGAAGAAGTCTAGAGGCCATAATCCTACAGAGAAAAAATATTCTGAGAGATGAGCTCAAACTCTGGCCTTAATTCCCCACTAAACACAGTAGCTATGACGTTGAGAATATGACAAGACGGTAGAAACAGAGTTTTGCAGTCTCATGGGGTTTGGAAAATCAGAGGGTCGTTCAAGTATCTCCAAGGAAAGGGAGTCTTTATATTTAAAAAACAAAGAAGTATTCCAGCTGGCGCCATTGAAGAGCTCACCAGAAACAGATCAGCTTCATAAAGATCGAAACCCAGATTCAAATAAACTCAGTTACAGATGAGATTAGGGTGAGATGCCTAGACTCCCTTCCAAAAGCAAGAGTAAATCCTCTCGGGATCATCTAAAGCTTCAGATTTTTTCACTACACACTGCCAATGAGATTGACCAGACAAACCAGAGGACAAGACATCTGACGGAAATCGCCGGCTGCGGGGAGGGGCTGGGGGTGGGGAGGGACTACAGTGATGTGCCCTGGTGGTTTAGCAGCTAAATCTGCAGCCTCCAGCTGGCCCAGGTCACACACACCCCAAGGACCAGGGTTGGCACGCCAGGCACGCGGGAGCAACCGAGATGAACAACTAACTAAAGAAATGCTTCTTCCATCTCTCTCCGCCTGCCGACTTGCTTCCATTCCTTCCTTGAAAAAATCATCAGCAACAGACACACAGGAGATCCAGATACTGGCATTTCGGAAATAACAGATCCTCAGATAATTGTGGTCAATGTATTCAGAAAGTAGATAAAGAATTTCAGCAGCGAATTGGATACTTTTTAACATTATAAGTGGAAATTCTAGAAACGAAAAGGACGATAATAACATAATGGATTAGAATGCAGCGAACAGAAGATTAGTCAACTGAAAAATAGGATAGTGTAAACTATCAAGCACTGAGGCACAGGGAGAAATTTTGATAGAAAATAAAATCAGTGCATGAAAAAAAAATCCTATTTTAAATCCCCAGATTTACCCCCATAAAGGACAATAGACATGGTCATTATATACAGCACCATATAGGATAATGTTTATCTGTGTATCTGTGTGATAATAGAAAGTATGCAACCTACAGAACATAGGTGAATTTTACTTAATTGCATACAAGATGAGAAACTCCAGCCCTCCAGCATTAAATATGAAGGTGAGGAGACTCCATGGTGTATCAAGCGAGGGGATAAAATGGGTTTTGGAGCCTGATGTCTGAATCTTGCCTGTCTCTTACCAATGTTTAGACGTCTGCCCAAATCACATGACTCTCAGCTGTTCCGCCCCCTCTATGAATGGCGGAGTGTTAGCATGAGGCTCGAAGGAGGTCTCATGTTTGTGCATGGTACCCAGAGAGCACTTTTTATGTCACCAAGGGACAAACGGCTTTGTTTAGGTGGCTCGGAGCTGACTCCTCAGGCAGCTCTCTCCAGCACAGAGGTCGTTACTCCATGGAAGAATCTATCCCATCACAGTAAACAAGGTTCAAGCCCCCACCCCAGCTTCCAGAAGCATCAGCGGATTCATTTACACTAGGAACTCTTTAAGGAACGATAGCTTTCAGCAGGTGCAGTGCAGAGAAGAGGAAACACTGAAGAGACAGGAATGATGGTCTAAGGTGGGAGTTCAGGCACAGGCAGGTCTGTTAGCAGAGAGGCCCGAACGGGGGGTTCTGACCACCTTGATCAGTCACTGTTCTTCTTTCAACTCCTTAAACCAGCAACCTCTTTTCCACTCCAAGCTTTCCTACATGCTGTTCCCTGTGCCTGGGATTCGCTTGTGCACGCTCTCCTCCTGCTCCCACTCACCCTTTAGGACGCAGCTCACATATCACATCTCAGAGCAGCCTTCGCTGGAGGCCCATCTTAAGTCTGCTGCCCTTCATGACACATACTAAGCACTATTTTTTTCTTTCTTTTTTTTTAAGCAAAGGTGCAGGCAGGCATGAGGGCACATAGAGACAGGGAGGCAGGAAGAGAGCAGAGGAGGAAGCATTTTATTTATTTTATTCAGTTGTTCATTTTGGTTGTTCCTCTGGCCCCAGGACACCAACCTGGCCCCTGGATGGACATGAACTGCACTCTCAGCCAGAGGCAGTGGACCAAACCGCTCCACCAGGGCGTGCCTCTGTTTTTATCTCTTGACTATAAATTGCCTTCACTGCTTAAAACAGCATTGTTCCAGTTATAGGTAATAACAGTGATATTATTATCACTATTCATTTGCAACTAGAAGGGTCAGTACCCAGTCACTCAGCCACCAAATGTTTATTGAGCAGCTACTATGTGCCAGGAACAGTGGAGGCCCTGGGAGGCCAGCATGAAGGAGGCGGACGAAGGTCCTCCTCTCACAGGCCTGGGGAGAGACGGACGCCACCAAAATAAAACCTGCTCGGAGTGCTGCGCTCAGTTGAGGGAAGTACATCTGTTACAGAAATGCAGAGAGTGAAAGGAAGGAGAGATGTGATTATACACGGAGGAAACACAAGTCCTCTCAGATGAAGTGACATTTAAGGCAAACACTGAAGAGAAGGCTGGTGCTGACCGTGAGGATATGAGGGATGAAACTTCCAAAACCTCAGAAAAGGGCTCATTATGTTTGGCAAAGTAGGGGATTGTGTTTGTGTTTATTTGGTTTCCAAAGCAAATTGTCTCTTGTGATTTAATAATATAAATGAAAAGCCTTAAAATATGCATCCCCTTTGACCCGTAAGTCCACTTAAGAATTTGGCTACAAGAAAAATAATGTATATGTGTGTGTGTGTGTGTGTGTGTGTGTGTGTGTGTGTAAGGATATTGACTCAATAGAGAAGATAAAAAATAGGGAAATCATTTAAATGTTCAACATTAGGGAAGTGGTTAATTAAGGTCATGAATACAATGGAATATTGTGAGCTATTAAAATATTTAGAAGAATATTTAAACGGTAGGGACATGTTTACAGCCAATTGTGAAGTCATAATCTATATTCAAGTGCTACTTTGTGAAAGAAACAATAGAGGTGTAGAAAACTTTGAAGGTGGAGATGCAGAAATGTTGACAGTGGTAATTAACAAGGATAGAGTTATGGTTATTTCTCTTTCTTTTCAACTTTCTATGGCCTTAAGTTTGTTGCATGGAGTTAATTCCATATTCATTTTGTAATTAAAAACGTTATTAAATTGGCACGCCCTGGTGGAACAGCGGTTGGGTCAATCACCTCTGAAAGAATGCAGACCACATATCTCTGGGTTGCAGTCCTGGGTCTAAGGGGGAAATAACCCGTGTGAACGAACTAAATAAAATAAAGATGTATCTTAAAAAAATGCTATTAAATCAACCTAACTCTCCCTAGAATGTATTCACTTATGCATCAAAATTGATATGTATTGAGTGCCTACTTTGTGCAGACTCTGTGATGATAACTAGTGATAAGGAACAGTAGATAATGAATCAATCAAGCCATTCCCATACTGCAGTGCCATGCAGGGCTCAGGTGGCAAGGCGGAGAGGCACCAGGAGGCTTTTTACTTGGATGATGGGAAGACAGAAACAAAGGGAGCTTTTGAAGATGTTGTAGAAGCAAGAAGAAAGTTCTGCTTTCCTCTTCTTAGTGATGTATGAGGCAAAGTCATTAAGAGAGTGGTGAGCTGTGGGAGGTCTGAGGCACATCTAAAGTCTGGAGGGACAGCAAGTTTCCCGAAAAACGCAACAGGAGATTTTTCCAGGCAGTCACGAGATCCCTTGGAGGCCCATGAAGCACCCAGCCAGGACAGCGACAGGATTCTCTCTGGCCAAGTCCAGCTCTTGGGGAAATAGTCGGGTTCAGCTAAGGCTGGGAGTCTCCAAATAGACACCAGAGAGAGTGAGAAGCTAAAAATGGTGGAGCTAAAGCACAAACAGAGAGATGAAAGCCAAAAATGGTGAGGATGAAAAATGATGGCTGTGTTGGTCAACGGAGAGCCGTGAAGGATGGGAAGGGTGGTCAGAGAGAGGCTTGAGGTCGGGTGTCCGAGGTGGCACAGTTCCTGCTGGTGATGGAGGTCAGATTGTATCCCTGGAGGTGAGGCAAAGAACTGAGACTTGGAGAATGGTCATCCTCCTGGAAAGCTCCAGAAGCTGGTGGCGAGGCAGCAGCTCCAGGAATAAAGAGGGGGTGACCATGATCAGGAAGTTAGCAGGTAACAGCCTGGAGGAGGCAGAGTGGGTGACCCAGGGTCGGCTTAGTATCAAGCAGAGCTGGGGTTTCAGAAGGGAAGGGAGATGGTTGAAAGCAGAAGTATGAGAAAAATGGTACCTACCCACCACTGCTTCTGAGAGAGATGCTGAGGGGAGAAAAACAGCCTCCATGGGGAGGAAGGCTTCAGGGAAAGCAAAGTCCGCAGGGAGCAAGGGACACTCACATAAGAGGTTGAAGCTACAGCTGTGTCTGGACCACAGATCTCGAGTTGTAGAAACCAAGGAGCGGGTGGCAGGCTGTCTGCTCAGGGATGTCAAGAAGGGGCTGGAGTCCAGGTGATAACAGTCCTGGAGAGCTGGACTCCTTTCAAGAAGGAGGAAAAATAGCCCCAATTTGTGTCTTAAAAGTCCAAGTTCAAGGTCGGAGCAGGGAAGGGGTTTGTGAAGACTGGCTGCCAGTGGGGCTGGGAACCTGAGTCATAACCGTTGTCTCTTCCAGGGTTCAGCCTCCAAGAGCTCCCAGGACTGGCTGAACGCTCAGTACTGTGGAAGACAGCATGGTCCCTAGGGTCACAGCCGACACAGGCAGCTTTGTCCCAGGGCCTGGAACCCGGAACTTTGCTCCACACGCCTGTGGGGACTCTGGGCTGCTGCCTCTCAGGATGAGACGGGGCACATGGGGACTCCTCCTCTCTCTTTAGGAGGTACTGCTGGCCCCAGGTAGACAATGCATGGTGGCCCGAGGAGACACCCCTTCCCAAGTATTCTGTTGCGTTGTAATGCAGTGCTGGACTTTAATTAAAGAGTAAATTTAGATTTTAGCGGAAGAAGCAGTCAGGCTTCCCCTTCTCAGGGAGGCTGAGGAGGGACTTGGGGTCTACAGCAACCCCCACTTCTCAGCATGAAAGTGGGAAGATGCCTCCAGACCCCAGGCAGCCCCCACCCCTTCTGTACCTACCACCACCTTGCCACTTCTCCCAGGAGAGCTGAGGGCAGGGTGGGTGACAAAGAGGGGACAGACAGAGAGGGCACTCCATGAGGTCCTACTAGCTCTGCAACTGAGTAAGGAGAGCCCACAGCCTCTCCCTGGGGTTCATCTATAAAATGGCTAGAATGCAATACCACTTCTGAGTGTCCAGGCATGTCTCAGAGTGACTGCAGAGAAACCCAAAGGACCAGGCCCCCTCTCTTCCTAGCTCTGTGAGTCAGGGTCCCCAGATGCCCCCTCCCAAGATGGGCTCATGCATACAAGCAAATGTGGAAGGAGATGGAAGTCTGTGAATGCCCTTAGATCGGGGTGCACATCTGACCCCAAGAGAGAGACAGGGAGGAGAGATTAGGTTGGAAGCAACACGGGCCGTTTAGAGCCTAAGGAAGGCGCGGCGAGGCAGTCGGAAATTCTGGAGCCAGAGCAGGACACTGGCAATGGGACTGTCTCAGGAGAGGCAGCAGGGGTGGCCTGGTGTGCAGTCCCAGGACCGCAGCCAGGTCTGCACCTCTAGGTGAAAGGCTAGACTCCCAGGCCACACTCCATCCCAAGCTCCCTCCTCACTACTGCGGGTCCAAAGACAGATGGGTCAGCTTCTCTGGGCTTCATTTCCTTGCCAATAAAACCCCCAAACAAGGAGAAGTAGTGAGGAGTCCGTTACTACCAGGGGAGCGAATAGCCAGGGTCTCAGGTCCCCGCTTAGCCTCTAAGGTTGACATGGAAGTTCTCAGTTAAGGAACCAGTGACCCAGACTCTAATCTTGTTGGCAGAGGATGCACAGGTCTCTCATTCTCTCTGGTTCCTCCTCCTCCTTCCTTTCTACCTGTCCTCACCATTTCCGGTCTGAGCATTCCTTCAGAGGACCAGCCACTCTCTCTGGGAATCCTTCCTGGCTTTCAGCCCTCTCCCTCCTTCTTGAAACTGCATTACCTACTAGAATTCCACCCCAGAAAGACATCTAAACGGCTGGAACATTTCAGCTCGGCATCACGCTCCCAGAGGCCTCCCTTACCCTCCGCCTCCCTTGGCATAGGTTGAGCACTCCAAAGACCCCAGATTGATGGGTAGCCCCTGGAAAGCCAAACCAGCCCTGGTCTCAGCCTGCTGTGGTGGGGGTAAAGCAAGACTCTTTCTGTGACCCGATTCTGTGAATAAGTTTTATCACCTATCTACTCTGTCTCCTGAACCTGGGACTGGTGCCCGTCTGCTCTGAGTATGAAGAGTAGCACAGGTGAGCTGGACCGCAAAGTAACCAGGCCGGCATCTGAGCCATCAGTCAGGGTCAGCAGGCAGGAGCGTCAGCTTCAGGCACTCGGCCTGCCCAGCGGAAGGCAGGGGACTGAGGGAGATGGCCCCACTTCTACAAAATGTCTGTCCCTACCCTAACGGGAGGAGCTGAAAACCCCCTCCTGCCTTTTCCTTCCCATGTGAATAGGGTCAGTGTTCACGCACTGTGCTCCTGGGCAAGAGAGACCTAGCAGGCCCTCCCTCCCCACAGGAGCAGCAGATCTGAGCTGCAGGAACAGTACTCGCCTTGCCACACAGTCCCTACAGCATCTCTGGGAGGAAGGCAGGGATAATACAGTTATTCCCATAATACAGATGAGGAAACGGAGGCCCAGGGAGGGGAAACGCAGTGCGAGGTCATGAATTTACAAGCAGATCTGCACCATAAACTCTGAATCTGGTGTCCTTCTGTAGCCCCAGTATCTACCGGAAGACCCCTACACAGCGAGGGGCCCCCTCTTCCATCCCTGAACAGAAATGGCGCTGGATTTGTCACTTTCCAGGAGAATCAACCAACCTCTGGCCAGATGCTCACTCAGAGGGCCTTCGAGATTCCTTCACAAACCCCTCACTCTTCCCCAGCGGGCACCTTCCATGTCAGGCTAGTCAAGTAGGAATGGTTTGCTCTTCTCCCGCAAGTCCCTTGTGCAGCCACCTGTGTTTCTATGGAAACAGATGCCTGTTTCCACAGGGTGGCCTGGACCTGGAGAAATGGTAACCGTCTCCCTCTGCTTCTCCCTGGCTGTGTGACCTTGGGCCAGTCGCTTCCCCTCTCTGGGCGCTAGTCAAGTCTACCAGGTCCCTGTTCCTGTAAAAACCATCTGGGTACTTGGCTTTGAGCTGCTTGCTGAGGCCCTGAGGCATCTCAAGCTTCCTTCCAAGCCCAAAGGTCCTGCGTTGCCCGAGGCAGAGCTGCTGCCACTGGAGGGACGCGCCGAGGGTGGGAGAAAAGCCAGGACGCAGGCAGGCCGCCGGCGGACCTCCCCAAGGTCCGCCCAGCCTGAGAACAGCCCGGCGCGCCCGTCCCATTCCCTGCTCTGGGGCTGCGCCTCCCGAGGGAGGGGCCCCGCCATCTGACCCGCGGGCTCCCTGGGGCCGCCAGGACGCGTCGCAGTGTCGGTTCCCAGGCAAGCGGGCTTTCTGTCCATCACCGTGGCCTCCAGCTTCTGCTCTGGGATTAGCATTGCGAGGCAGGCGCGCTCCCACCCAAATTGGCCGCGCACCCTCACCCCGCACCCTCCTGCCTCTGTCCCACAGGTGCCACCTGGACCTGTCCCACAAAAGCCCCTGCCTGCGACACCTGGCTTACGCCGAGGCCACCATCTTTCCCCCCAGATCAAAGGGTCTTGTGCACCCCATCCATCCCAGGAAATGTGAGGCGCCAATAGCCGTTCAAATAATGGTTTCATTCCTGCATCCTCCTTGGCTCTCTCTATTGAAAGATACCCCGAAGCTTGGTTCTGCCCAGGCTGGCTGGGTCCTTCTGCCCCAGCAGCATTAAGGAAGGACCATTAAACCCAGTGAGGTCACTAAGCTCCCTCTTGCCTCTTCCCTGGTCACTCTTATCCTCAGGATACAGGCACCCTTAGCTGCAGCACGGACCCCTCTCCGCCCTGCCAGCAGCTCCTGCTTCCAGATAAGTGACTGGGGCCCTGCCTGGTCTCCACCGCCCCAGTGTCTGCCCGGTCACTGCCTGTCAAGTGAATGAATGAGTCCACGAATGAATGGAATGAACGGGGGCATTTACATCTAAACAGTTTTGGCACACTGCCTAGGTCCTGTTAGAAAGGGGCTCATTAGCCTGAAGTCACAGTAATGAAACACCCGGCACTGAGTAGGCCAGGACTGGAAGGTGAGTGGTGAGGCCTGGAGTGGGAACAGTGAGGTGCTGGGTTTCCAAACCTTACAAATCACCTTACGCCTGCACTCTGGCTTGTACCACACAAGTTCTGAAACTGCCTCTGGGACACCCAGGGCAGCTCATCACTCTCCCAGGGCATGCAGTCTCCATTTTAGCCTTTCATAGCATGTTCTTTCCTTTGGCCCCACAGAGCCCTGCGAACCTGGTAGGCCTTACTTTTCCCTTTTTTTTTTTTTTTGATACAGAAACTGAGGCTCAGAAAATATACTCTACCCAAAGGAGTTGGTTAGAATATGGCTGAGTCAGAATTTGAACCCAGGTCTGGCCTTACTCCTGCTTTCCTCGGTTCCTTCCTGCCCCCTGACTCAAATAGAGTCCTGCTACTGGTGGGTCTTCCCACTGACTTTGCAGGACAGTGAGAGGTGAGAGTGTGTGAGCAAAGGGTCTGTGACCACTCTCCAGGGTGAATCTGAAAAGTCCAGGTTCTCCCATGAGTCCCTCAAAGCCGCCTCCACCATGGCTGGTCACAGGGCCTGGGATTCTCCCTGCTGATGCATAGAAGACCCCTGGGTAGAAGCTAGGAGCCCTCTGATCTCATCTCAGCTTGGCTGTCTGCTAACTCTGTGACTTTCTGTCTCTGCTGTCCTGTCTCTTGAATTATGTCCACAGTCACACACACACACACACTTTCCTTCTGGGCTAGTTAGGGTTATGATTTCTAGTTTTCCACATAGGAGCGCACTAGCAAAGAAGTGGTCTTTGGTACCAGAAGACCCCTCTCAGACCCCGAGTCTCATTCCATTGCGCCCCACCCAGAGAGGGCAAAGTCCTGAGTGCACAGCTCTCGATTCTGGAACATTTGTGTCCCTCAGACCATCTTGAACACAGTCCTCAGCTTTGGACCATCACCTCATTCCTTCCTCATCTGACAGTTTCCTGAGCTCCTACTCCACCTTGAGCTGCAGGCAGGCAGGCAGAGGAGCACAAGCCAGGCCTCTCCCTCCCCGAGCTCACAGGGAGGGTGGGAGCTGAGTCTGAGGAGTGGGGTGGGATGGGGTTGAGAGCCATAAGGAGGGGGCTGTTAGATACCCTGGCTTTAAACTCCAGTTAGGCAACAGGCCACCTCCACTGGGCTATAGTTGCCTCATCTGTGAAGATAATGCTAATACTTATTTCATTCTGGATTTAAATGGTTCCAGGAGGTTAAATGAGATAATAAACATAAAATATGCTGTAGCACACCTAGTACAAAGTGGCTCATAAAAGTTGGTCATTAGTAGGTGAACACAGCATATGAGCATGGGCCACACCTCAGGGCCCACCAGAGGCAGGGGCAGGGCTGGAAGGCCTGGCATCTGTGAAATGCCCTGAGGACAGTCTGCCATACCAGAGGCACAGATAAAGGCACAGCCTGGGGATCCCTGAGTAGCTCTAATACCCTGAAGAAACTCTGAAGTTCGAATCCCCCTGGGGGGCCCTGAAGCTCCCTGCGGGTCTCTGAGGCCTGCTTCATCTCAGGAACTCACCTGGACCACACCTCATGCAGCCAGACTCAAGCGAGAGACGCACGGGACCCATGTGCGCGCATGCACACACACTGAACTGGGGCTGGTTAGGAGGTGGGCCGAGTTTGGCGGGTATGTGCGTAGCCCCATCCATAGGATGGGGAGAATGCCAGCATGGTTACGGTGGAAGGTAAGAACATATTTCCAGACAGCGTTGCCAGCTCTCGCCATGTTCCAGCTTGTTGACACAGTGATGGCATAATTACAGTTTCAATCGCAGATTAATAATAAGTCGTTTTTGCAAACGAGGAGGCAGGTCTGCACTGGAAAGGGCCCCAAAGGGCCTGTCGCCTCTGCTATCTGAGTCTGCTGGCCACTGTTTGATGTTTTCTGCCGAGTTGAGACTTTTCTAAGGACGATCATAACAGCAGCCACACGGAAAATAACATCCCTGCCTGCCCCACTGGCCTCCGAGTGGAAGAAGATGATGGAATTTGCTGGGGAGAAGGCATCTGCGCATGCGTGGGAGTGCGCGCGTGTGCGCATGTGCTTGTGTGAGACATAACTGTGGCCGCCGAGACCCGGGGGTGAATGCTCTGGGTCCTGATTTGTGTGTGGATTCAGGGCTGTGTGTCTCCATGTGCGCTAGCAGTGCACGGGGGGACCCGCTCTGCTCAAAGGCTGAGACCCCGCTCCTCCACTCCCGGAAGGGCTTTCCTGGAAGACTGGGAGGGACAGAGAGGCTTTGGATCCCCACGAGCCCCTGCAGGGAGCTTTGGGGTGCAGCACGAGCCCCAGCAGGCGCCAGGCCAGCCGGCACCCTGAGAGCTCCCCGTGGGGCGGAGAACCTGCCCGGATGGCTCAGTTCCGAGTGGGGTTGGCGAGGAGCTAATAACAGCCGCGACAACAACCACTTCTGTGTGTTCTGGGCTTTCTTCTTTTCTATTCTCTTTTATCTTCGTGATCACATTTGATCCTCACAACCACCCTGAAGGGAGGGAAGCCTGCTGCCCCAGTGGAAATAGGAGCTCGGGAAGAAAGGGGACCCGCTCAGGGTGACACCAGGTGGGTGATGGAGCTGCGTGCTCCGAGTCTCTGGCACTCCTGAGGACCAGGTCAGAATCTGGGCCTCTCCTCCGGCCTGGGGTGGGCCCCCTTGGTGACCCTGCAGCCTCTCCATGGAGGCCTGGGCCCGGAGCCAAGGGGGAGGCAGGGTTCAGAAGCCCAAATCACATTTTCCAAATTCTCTTTGGAGCCGAAAGAATGCTGTGCCTGCGAGGGTGACAGAGTGGCACTGTAGGCTGGGGTCCCAGAGCTGGACAACCTTCGGCCAATCTTGGGCCAACCTCTCTGGGCCTGGCTCTGTGCCCAGGCTTCATTGAGACCAGCATGCTTGTGCATTCAACCTGACTCCTCATAGGACAGTGACTCGATGAGATCATCCCCCACGGCCAAGCCTGGCCCCTGCGGTTTTAACAACCCTGTGGGTGTGGCCCTGCCCGGGCGGCTGCCTGCCTGGTGCCCTGGGCAGAGCACAGCGCCCCAGAGGAGTCAGAGGCCAAGATGGAGGCGAGGAGGTTGCGTTCACACAGGCGTGGCTTCCTGCCGCTCGGCCCTGCCCCAACCCCATGGGGCCCCAGCTCTTCTTGGGGTTCCCAGTTACCATGAGCACCTGGAGGTCAGGCCTGGTGTCTGCTGCATTAGCAAACCTGCTGTTCCTCCCGATGAGCTAATGGCCATGGAGTTCAATGCCATTGGAGACAGGACTCAATTATGTCCACATGGAGGGAGGGCCCTGGGTGGCAGCGGACAATCCCATTTCTCAGCTGGGTAGACTGAGGTGGAGCGTCAGGCCCAGGCAAAAGGTGACTCAGGCCAGGGCCCAGCCTGGGCAGCTCACAAAGCCTCTGTTCTGATCCTACTCTGGAGCTGGTGGCAGGAGTTGGAGCCCAAACCCAAGCTCTGACTGAAGAGCCCAATCCTGGGAAAGCCTTCAGGGTCGGCACAGAACCACGCACCTTCTCTTCCAGGAGCAGAGCCCTGTTTGGGGTTCCCCAGACCTCTGCTCAAGGCCTCCATTAGAAAAGAGCTACCGTGTCTCTAATCTGGTCCACAGTGGCCCTCACAAACTGACCTAATCCTCCCTCTGACCTCACCACACTGCCCATGAGTTTACCTTCCAGGGCCTTGCCTGATCAGTTTTCCTTCCCCCACCTCTGCCCATCCACAGTCAATGGATCTTCCTCCTCCCCTTTGTCTGTCTGAAACGCACCGGCTTTCCAGTCACTGCTCAACCCCTGCCTCCTTTGGAGCCCCCAGCGCAGTGTCTGGCTCAGGGGGCGCTCAGTGGGCGTTTCCTACATGAACAAACGAGCAGGTGGCTGCGTGAACACAGGCCTGGCAGTGGCCCTGGCCTCAGCTGATTGCTCTGAGCCCTTGAGGAATAATTGAAAGTATGTGAGTTTTTCTCTGAGTGAAAGTTAGGCCCCAAAACCAGGCGGGGCTATGTCTCCTCTCCCCATGTCATCATGGACTCCAGCACACCCCAGTATACCCAGGGGGTCTCCAGAAACACGTTCTAGTTAACACCCAATAATGGGAGGAGCCATTCAAGTCAATGATAGAATTTGTTTTAAAAGACAGACTCCCGCTCTTCATCCCAGACACGGCTCTCTAGTCACTATAATACCAGACATGTGCTGCTTCTTTGGCTTGTTTTTTCGTTTTAATTTTGTCTTTGCCTATTGCCTGCTTGAAGTAATGACAACAGGAATTCTCGAGAATTTCTCTGGGTGGCCCTGGTCCAAGGACAGGGCATCCGTGAGCTCATTTAAGTCCTATGTAGCCCCTACACCAGTAGCTCTCAGTCAGGGTCGCGTGTGCCCCAGGGGACATTTGGCAATGTCTGGAGAGATTTCTGGTTGTCACAGTGTGGAGCAAGAGATGCTACTGGGGATATAATGAGTAGCTTTCAGGGATGCCGCTAAGCAGCCCACAGCCTAGAGTGCACAAAGAGCCCCCACAACAAAGACCCACCCAGCCCTTGTATCAGCAGTGTCGCTGTCGAGGAACCCCACTCTAAGACTTAGGGTCTGGGTGTGCCCTGGTGGCTTGGTGGTTAAGTCCGTAGCTTCCGGCCCATGCTATATCCCCAGGACCCAGGTTCACAATCCAGGGTCGTGGGGAACAACCAAAGTGAATAACTAAGTACAGTGAATAGATGTTTCCTCCCCGTCTCTCTTCTGCCTGCCAGTTCGCCATCATTCCTGCCTGCACCTTTCCTTTTAAAAAAAACAAACAAACAGAAAAAGACTTGGGGTCTAAAAGAGGTCTATGAGCCTCATCCCATTTAACCCTGAGAAAACTAAGGCCCAGAGAAGTGAAGTAATTCCCAGGCTCACACAGCTAGTCAGCAGGTGGTTTTAACCCAAGCAGTTGAAGACCACTGTCCACACTTGAGCTTTCCTCTGTGGCATCTCAGCCTTGTGGCCAGGATCCCTTCCTGTGGACATACGAAGCAACCTCTCAGCCAGAGAGAGGAGCGGTCCCATCAGGGCCTCGATCCCCCTGAGAACCTAGCATGCCCTGCAGCAGGCCTGCCCCGGCCCCGCAGCCCACACTGACCTCCCTTCTTTGAATGGGGTCGCTGCCCATGCACAGTGTCCAGCCCTCTCACAGGCAGGGCCCTGCCCAGGAGGCAGAAAGGTGCTGGGGGCGGGGGCCACAGCAACTCCTACCTCCCCGTCCCACCAGCCCAGGGCCCTGAACCGACAGTTGGGCCTTACTCAGCCCTCTGTGGTTTGGCCTATGACATGAGGGAGTAGGTTCACAGGTTCTGGTAAGACGACACAGGATGACTGGTGTGAGTCTAGGGGCTGCCAGGCTGCCTTCAGGCGCTCTCAGGCCTGGGCTGCGGAGGAAGCAGCGGTTGAAATGAGGAACCTGCCAGGGCAGGAGGAAGAGGCCCTGTGTGTGCAGAGGGAGGAAGAGGCCAGGACTGGCAGTGGCTGTCTAAGGACACAAACTCTGTTTGGCCAGGCCTCTGGCCACTCTCCCACTTCAGAGACAGTTGTCCAGGCTAAGGGGCCCAGACTGGAAGCAGCTGGTGCAGTGAAAACTCTCCCCACTTGCTGGACCACTGCTTCTGGGAGGAGGTAGCTGAAGACCCTTGCGTCTGAGCAGGCAGGTCCTTGCACCACCCAAGGTCTCCCAGAGATCTTGCTGCCCATCAGCTACCTGCTAGAGAGGAATGACAGGGGCGGGAGGGAAAGACGGCAGGAGGAAAGACGGCAGGATGAAGGAGGCTCAGCCCATGGAAGGAGAACAGCAGCTTCTTGAGGAACCCTGTACAGGCAACCCAGGCGCCCTCAGGCTGCCCCAGGATGCTCATTTCCCAGGAGCAGTACCCTCAGCCTCCTTGGAGTTTTGCTTTGACCTCACAGCCACCCATAGCAGGCAAGTCTGCTTCCCTTGTAGTGATCAGGTCCCTCTGTTGTTCAGAGAGGCATCACCAACTCCACATATTTTCTTCTTGAAGCGAGAGAGCTCCCTCCTGCCTCTGCCAAAGACCCTCTTGTGATGTGCGTAAAGAAAAAAGGCGAGACAGGAAAAGCGGTATGAAAAGGTACATGCTTAGAATATTCACAGGAATTAAAAGTGACCAAAAAGTGCATTATTATGCTCGAATACAGTATCTCATTCTTCCTCCTAACACGCTATTGCTCTCTCCCCAGCACCTCTAACAGGGTTGAGCACAGCAGACATCTGTCCAAAGCCCAGTGGGCTATTCAAAAATAAAGAAAACCATTCTATTTACAAACACATCAAAAAAGAGTGAAATGCTTGGAAATAAACTGAGCAGAAGAGATGAACCCATGCTCTGAAAACTGTAACACCTTGGAGGAAGTTAAAGAAGATCTAGATCGTTGGAAAAACATCTCATGCTCATTGATCAGAACACTGAACGGTGTAAATGGCTACTCCCCAAACTGATCTACAGATTTCAGGCAATCCCTCTCAGACACCTGGCTGACGTCTTTGTAGAAACTGGTAATTTGATTCTAAAATTCAGATGGAATTTTATGAGACCCAAAACAACCAAACAATCCTGAAAAAGAACAAAGAAGGAGAACTCACATTTTCTGATTTCAAAACTTACTATGAAACACAGGTCATCAGGACAAGGTGACACTGGTACACAGAGAAATACGGATCATGTGAGTAGAAGTGAGTGTCCTGAAATGAATTCATCCATCATGTCAATGATTTTTTGACAAATATGCCAAGACCATCTAACGGGGAAAGAATCACTTTTTCAACAGATGTGCTTGGATAACTGGATTTCTATATGCAAAAGAATGAAGTTGAACCCTCACCTCAAACCATATATAAATTTGTACTCAACATTGATGGAAACCTGAATGTAAGAGTTAAAACTATATACTCTTAGAAGAAACATGGGGGTCAATCTTTATGACCTTGGCTAGGCAAAGAATTCTTAGATTTGACACCAAAAACTTGAGCAACAAAAGAAAAAGCGATGCATTGGACTTCAGCGGAACTACAAGCTTTTATGCTTCAAAGGATACCATCGGGAAGGTGAAAAGACAAACCAAAAAATGAGAGAAAATATTTGCAAATCCTATATCTTCTAAGGGATTACATCTAAAAGCTCTTGCAGCTCAATAATAAAAGGACAAATAACCCAATGTTTAAAATGAGCAAGGGAGCTCAACATTTCTCCAAGGAAGATATACAAATCATCAGTAACACTGGGAAAGATGCTTGACATCATTAATTATCAAAGAAGTACCAATTAAAACCACAATGAGATACCACTTCATGCCTACTAGGCTGTCTAGATTCAAGTAATAGCGATTGTTGGCAAGAATGTGGAGAAACTGAAGCCCTCACACATTGCTGGTGGGAATGTAAATTGGTGCAGCCACTTTGGAAGCTAGTCTGGCAGTTCTTCAAAAGGTTAAATATAGAGTTAACATATGATCCAGCAATTCCACTCCTAGGTATCCACCCAAGAGGAATGAAAACATATGGTCATACAGAAGCTTGTATGAGAATGTTTATAGCAGCTTTATTCATAGAAGGCAAAAGGTAGAAATAACCCAAAGGCCCATTAACTAGTGAACAGATAAACAGAAGGTGGTATATCCATACAATAGGATATTTTCAACCAAAATGAGTGAAATTTAATGTAAGCTATGAACTTGAGTTGATAATGATGTGTTAATGTCGGTTCATGGATTGTAATCTGGTGCCACTCTGGTAAAGACTGGAAAGATGGCTGTGGCTGAGGGCATAGGGCAGCTCTGTACTCTCCATTCGATTTTGCTGTGAACTGAAAATCACTCTTTAAAAAAAATCTGTTAATTTTAAAAAAAGTGTCAATACATAGTACAACATAAATGAACCTTGAAAACATGTTAAGTGATAGAATTAAAGACCGTATTATATGATTCCACATATATGAAATGTCTTGAGCAAGGAAAAGAGAAAGCAGAGGAGTGGTTGCCTAGTGCTAGTGGAGTAGGGGCTGGGATAGGAGTTGAGAAGGAGTAGGTGGGTGATAGCTAAAGCATAAAAGATTTCTTTTTTGAGTAATGAAAATGTTCTAAAATTGACCATGGTGATAGTTGCATATCTCTGTGAGTATATGAAAAACCATTGAATCACACACTTTAAATGGATGCATTTAGGGTATGAACTATATCTCAATAAAGCTATTAAGAAAAAATATTGGCGTGCCCTGGTGGAGTGGCAGTTAGGTCGGCTGCTTTCAGCCGAGAGCATAGTCCATGTACATCCCAAGGACCCACGTTTGTGTCTCAGGGTTGGGCTACACAACCAAGATGAATTTAAAAAAGATAAATTTAAAGAAGTGCTTCTTCCTCTTCTCTCTTCCTGCCTGCCTCTGCTTGCTTTCATTCCTTCTTTCTTAAAAAAAAAAAGAAAAAAAAAAAATGAAATTATAGAATCGAAATACAGACTGTGGATTAGGGAATTGTGTCCATACTAAAATTTACGATTTTGAGAAGTGAAAAAGTGTGGTGGAGCAGTGGCTAGGTCAATCACCTCTGAAGGACACAGGCCACACGCCCCTGGGTTTGAGTCCCAGGTTAGGGGGTGGGGTAGGGGTGGAAATAACCGTGTGAACAACTAAAATGCAAATAAAATGAAATGCTTCTTCTTTCTCTCTCCTCCTGCCTATCTGCTACTCACCTTCATTCCTGCCTGCATCTTTTCTTAAAACAAATAAATAAATAAATAAAAAGAAAATATCAGCTTTATAAGGTAAGCACATCATTCTCCCCATCTTACAAACAAAGAAACTGAGGCATGACGAGGTGAACTTACTTGTGTCCAGGATCACAGGGCCTTCTAATGTCCATAGATTTTACCCTCTCCTTGTTTCTCCTGGCATTCTGATCTTATCCTTTAGACCCTTTGTCACAATGTGGAGCTTTTTCTTTTGGTCCATGAGACAGTAAAGTCCTTGAGGGCAGGGACAGGTCTCTTCTGATCACCACTTCTCCATATATTTGGATAAATGTTTATTGAACCTCTTTTTGATAAACCAAGGCTGCATGTGCAAGAGTCAGTGAAATATCTAACACAGGTCTTCACTCACGGTGGGTGCTCAACAGCTATTTGTAGTTTGAATGGATGAATGGATAGATGGTTGGAAGGCTGAATGGACAGATGCATGCATGGATAAATGGATGGATGGATAGATGGTTGGAAGGTTGGATGAACAGATGCATGGATGGGTAGATGATTGGATGGTTGAATGGACAGAAGCATGGATGGATAAATGGATGGATGGATAGATGGTTGGATGGTTGAATGGATGGATAAATGGATGATGGATAGATGGTTGGAAGGATGGATGGACAGATGCATGGATGGATAAATGGATGGATGGGACGCATGGATGGATGAATGGGTATGTGAATGGATAGATGGGTGGATGGATTCATGGGTGGGTGGGTAGATGGCTATATGAATGGATGGGTAGCTGGCTAGGTGGAGAGGTAATAAACAAAGACTGACTGGGTCTGTCCAGCACCACTAGCACTTGGTTTATCCTCCTTACCTGGCTACCTTCTTCCTCCTACAATCCCCTGCACCCCCATCTTCAGACCCAGCACATTCTGAGACTCATACCTGCTGTACAATGCTTCCTCTCTTCTTCCACCAAGCCTGTCTAAACACTCCCCATTGTTCAAGTCCCTGCTAAAACTTACTTGCTCCAGGAAGCCTTCCTAGCCTGTATGGTCTGTTCCTTCCCTGTCTTCCTCCTAATGCACAATATTTGATGGACAACCCACATTATTACTAGTGAGTCCTCATAGACACTTCTGTTCTGAGATGCAGACCTGGAGTTCGAGGAAGGCACAGGACTTGACTGTGTTCCTCTGTCGTCCCAGGGGCTGGTCAGTGGCAGGCATGGGGTGAAGGCACTGCATCGACTGTTTGGATAGAGTCTTAACTTCTCCCTTGGTGGTGTGGGAGGACCCAGGTTCTGGTGGAAGCAAGGACCTCAGTGGTGCCAGCCACCAGCTGCACAGGGAATGCCAGGCCAGAGCCTGGAGGAGGCTGGGCCAGGCTGGGGCTGGGCTGGCAGAAGTACTCAGGGGGACTGGCCACAGCAGGGGTCAGCCGTGGGCGCCTCCCTCCCCTCCCAAGCCCAGCCACCAGCCCCCAGGCAGGCTGGAGGCCTGTTTGCCTTGGCCCTGGGCCAGGGCCGCCCCGCCAGTGAGTAATGCATGAGGGCCGCCTGGCTCCAGTTCAAGGGAAACGGACTGGAGACGGGGCCTCCTCAGCCGGCCTAGGTTCTGGGGGCAGCTTCCCAGAAAGTGCCTGCTGTGGCTGCCTCAGGGCCATGGCCCTGCCTGCCACTCCTCTGCCTCTCCCCCTCCATCCCTCCTCCTCTCTCGAGACCAAGAAAGGCAGATAAGGAATCCCAGGGAAAGGGCCTCAAGCACAGCCCAGGGCCCAAGGAGAAGGAACCTCCCTGGTCCTGTCACCCACACTTTCTGAACACCCACGGTGCATAGGACAAGGATCTGAGGGGTGGGGCAAGGGGCAGGTGAGAGGGGAGACCCTGCTCTGGTGCACATACTAGAAGCACTGGAAGTGGAAGGGGCCTCCCGCATGGGGGTCTCCAGGTAAGGAAACTGAAGCCCTGAAAAAACGAGTGACTTGCCCCAGCCACACGACAAGTTCATTTCAGCCAAGTAAGAACCCAGGCCTTCTGACTGTGGGCCCCAGCCCCTGCTTCTCTGAAAGGTGGCCCTGGTTTCCCAACTGCGTGGCTCTCTAACGGGAGGACCCTGCCTAGCACATTGCTATTTTGAGACTGAGTCCCCCTGAAGCATTCCTTGGGGCTTCTGGATGTTGATAACTCTGCCCTTGCTGAGGAGTCTCTGTCTGCTTGGGACCTGAGTGACCATCAGGTGAGGAGGACAACGTGCCATCATCACCATCAGGAGGGCATCACTGCCCAGCCCTCCCGTCCCAGCGGGGATGGCTTTGCCGTCAGCCATGCCCGATGCCTGTCCTGGCGTCTATTCGTGGTCAGTCTTCCTAGCTAAGAACTACAGAACATTAGCCTGGCTGAGTTAAGCACCAAAGAAAGTCACAGCGGGATCCAGGGGAGGTCACAAAATCAACAGCGTTCAGAGGACATCTCCATAGCAGAGCGGTTTGCCAAAACCACAGCACAGCACTGTGCTGGCCTCCTGAGAACCAGCAGGCCCCGCCGCAGGGGCAGATGACCCTCTCACTAACATCAGCAATGCACACCGAACACTGGACCGTGCTGCCAGCCCCACTGTCCCTGCTGTTCCCCAGAAATGGGACGTGGTCACTGCCCATCACTGGAATGACTCTCCTGAATCTCTGCTTCTCTGGGTCCAAATTCTGACCCCAAGACCAGAGCAGTGGCCTGCGACTGCCCAAGGCCAGGCTACGTGACCATAGGTGACTGCTAGGGAAGCAGGGAGCAAGGTATCTTGCCCTCTGATCTAGCCACAGACTCCAGTAAAGACAATTCCCTGAGTCAGGCAGAGAGCCCAGCTGACACAGAAGCAAATCGGCCATCACAAACACCCTCCCGATTGCATCTGCACGCCTCCACGTCTCGTCTACCTGATTCCCTGCCTGCAGCACCAAAAGTGAGCATAGGCCCGGGAGGGCGTTGCTGAAGGGTGTGGGGGTCCAGCAGCGATTGCCCCATGGAAGGAAAATTCTTTACACAGGGCGCTGCACATAAGAGGTGCTAACCTGAGAAGGCGGCGGATGAGTGAGTTTTGGGAAGGTGACATGTGACTCAGCTAGTTGGTGACTGGATCTGGCCTGGGTTACACGCCTCCTCTTTCTGCTTTCTCAAGGCAGGCAAGGACGGGCTTCACAAGAAATTGCGATATAAAGTACTAAAAAGTAGGATGCATGCCGACGGAAGAGACGGGAGGCTTCTTGGAGGAGTAGACATTTGAGCTGGACCTTGAGAGAAGAGCTGGATTTCACCAGTTAGAGGAAACAGTGCATTCCAGGCAGAAGACCTGCACAGAGGTGTGGAGAGGTAAAAGTGCCTGGCCTTTACCCACAAAAACACTCAGAGCTGGGTTTTCCTAATGCCCACTGCCACACCAGGAGGCTGGATCATCACGAGACTGGGGTCGTACAGAGAGAATGACCAGGAGGAATCTGAACAGCTCAGGCCAGAGGCCAGGTGAGCTACACGCAGGGAAACAAAACAATGCAACCCAGAAAGCTGCAGTCCAGGACAAGGAGCAGAGGGGAAAGTGAATCTGAGGTGCTGCATTCTGCATTCAGGGTCCTGTATATGGCGGGCGCCAACAGTCGCTGAGAAAGCAACAGGACAGAACATTCCTCTGCAGGGAGTCTCCAGGTACTGAGAGCCAAGAATGGTGAGCTGGACAGGAGGAGCGGATCCCTGAGAGGCGAGCTCTGGTCAGGACAGATGGCCCCGGACAACCGATGCCAGGGGAGATCTGGTTATTGGCAGGGCTTCGGTTTTGCTGAGTGGACTCTGCAAGTCAGGGCCAGAGTAGAATTGCCGGAGACAATAGAGCTGAGGCTGCGACTGCCGGGGGTCCTTCCCTCGCCTTCTGCCAGGCAGTCCTCCTGCAGATTTAGAAGAAAAAGGGGGAAGATAGGCAGGAGATGGGGAGGAGGGAAAGAAAGGAGGAAGGGAGGACTTGATACAAACAATATTTAAAGATGATCGACACCAAAATGAGAGCTAAAACCAAGAAATGCAAACATACAGGCTCCGGGGAACAAGGGACTCAGTTAACAGAGAGGTGGAAGGATGTGTCGGGGTGACTCCTGGGTATCAGGCCCATGCTGTCCAGACTGGAGCAGAAGGGTGGAGGCGCTGGGGAGGCAGGGGGAACAGGACCCTAAACGAACAGTTACCCTGCAGGTCTGACCTTGAAGAAAAGTCAACACATGCTTGAAGAGGGTAGAAGGCAGTGGTAAAACTACAATGAACTCAGCAAATGACAGGAAAATAGACAAGCCCTAACTCCAGGAAAGCCAGAGGTGGGTGAGATGATGGGTGCCGGCAGAGCACGCCGGGTGGTGAACAGCGCTGGCAGGGTCCTGACATGGAAGTGGCGACCTGCTGAGACGGACGCGCAGTGAAGAGTCAGGAGAGCGAGCGTCCAACTAGAAAGTTAGGAAAGTTAATAATTAATACCCAGAAACTGAAGTATAAAGAATCATCAAAGGGAAAATAGAATTGAGAAACCATGGTGACGGAAACATCTTTCTTAGGTAAATTACCCGTGAAAAGTAGTGCTGAAGACACCGAGAAGGGCTTATTTATTTATTTATTTATTTTTGCCACCACCCCAGGTCATGAGCCCAGGTCGGCAGACTTTGGGTGACCTGGACCTGAGCCCCAGAGGTGTGCTGAGAAAGACTTTAATATTTTCCTTAGCACATTTCTGTACTTTTTGAGTATTAGATGATGTACTCATATTCATTTTTGCAACATTTTAAGCCAATAAAATATTTTTAAATTCTGAACAATCGAAAAGAAATCTGATGATAAGTACCAAAAGAAACAACTGGAAGAGTTGAAAAGGTTATTTCGGGGGAGGAACAGAGAGCAGACGGCTGATTTTCATTGTAAGGTTTTCCTTCAGTAGTGGTTCATTTTTTAAATTTTGTGTATGGATTACTCGTAAAAACTAACTAAAAAGGCATGCTCTGGTGGAGCAGCGGTCAGGTCAATCACCTCTGAAGGACGCAGGTCACATACTCCAGGGTTCAAATTTTGAATCTATGGGAGAAACAACCAGTGTGAACAACCAAAATGGAAATAAAATGCTTCCTCCTCCTCTCTCTTCCTACTTGTCTGCCTGCTCGCCTTCATTCCTGCCTGCACCTTGCCTTTAAAAAAAATTAACTAAAAAATAAATGGTCACAAAAAATAACAAACCAAGAGAAAAACTAGGCAAAAGTTATAAACAAGAAATTCACAAGGGAAATACAAATGTTCAACACGGAGAACAAAACACTTCCCATCTCCCCCAATGATCAGATATCATATGTCCCCCAAGAAAACACCAGAAATGGCTGTGTATTCATGAACCTGGAATATGTCCTCCTGGTACCAAGGAGGGGTTGTGGTTTACAAACTGATAAGGTGGTGTGACTTTATAATAATTTTCTTTGGGCATCTACTATATGGTGAACACATAAGAATGAATTTTCTTACAGTTTTTACACCTGGTCTTGGATATCGAACCCAGGTCCTTAGGTTTTACATGTCTGCGCCTTAACTGCCTCAGCCTCCTGAGCCACACGGGTGCACCAAGAATCTTTTTTTTTTTTTTTAAAGAAAGGCACATGGTGTGCCCTGGTGGAGTAGTGGTTAGGTAAATCTCCTCCGAAGGAGCACGGGCCTTGCACCCCTGGGTTTGAGTCCTGGGAGGGAGTGGGGGTGAGGGGGTGGGGAATAACCAGTGTAGACACTAAATAAAAGTAAATAAAATGCTTTTTTAAAAAGGAAGGGAGGGAGGGCGGGAGGGAGGAGGGAAGGAAGGCAGGCAGGCAGGCAAGTGGGGAGGCAGGCAAGAAGAAAGAGGAGGAAAAGCATTTGATTTTATTTTTATTTAGTCGTTTATCTTGGCTGCTCTAGGCACCCTGGGATGTAAACTCTAGTCCTTGGGATGTCTGTGAACTTTGCTCAGCTGGAAGTGGCAGACTTAACCTCTACTCCACCAGGGTGCACCCAGAATGTATTGTTTTTTAAGTCTAAAGACCATGAGCTCAGATGTCAACAGCTTCTCTGTGACTACAGGCACTAGAGATACATTTTTTAAATGCTTTTCTTTTTATTTGTTAGCCTCTGATTTTTAAATAGTATGCATAGCTTACTAAAGTGATCGTGAAAAATAGCAAAACAAATGAATCATCTATTTTGAGCTCCCCTAAAATCATAAATAAAAGTGACTTGGTTAAGTCTAAGCACCCAGAGATCAACCCACCCCAACACCGGAGAGACTATCACACTCAGTGCCCAACAGTGCACGGCACACAGTAGGTCCTCAAAGAAGCCACTTAAAAAATTAGCAGGGGCGGTAGGGTAGAGCAGGGGGCTTACTGTATGTGTGTGAGTCTCCAGTATGGAAACAGATGGTGAGAACTACAGGCAGAGATGCTGAAGGGATGAAACGAGTGATGCACAGAAAGCTTCGCGCAGTGCCTGGCACTTTGTAAGTGCTCAAGAAATATTAACTACTATTGGTCACAACAATAGTAAGTCTGTGTTCGTTCCTAGGACCCTAGAGCTTCTCCTTCTCACACAGCTGCCTGTCCACAGGCTCTTTGTGGACCCTCAACAGTCCTGAGAACAGCGGTCCCTTTCCCTCCTCCTGCCGCTCTGCCTCCTGTCCAGGCAGGCCTGGGGACGGTGCAACCTGAGTCCTCACTGGAGACTGATCACCAGGTCGCAGGGATGCACCGCAGTGTCCAACTCCAGGGGCCGGCTGTGTGTGCTCATTAGGTCTGGGAGAGAGAGAAAGGGACACCCCTAGAGGAAACAGAACTGAATTTTAGGGGGATGGAAATGCGGGAAGAAATTGCATGACACTAGTCCCCTTTTTAGAAAAGAACTTTAACTGAAGTTAGCACAGGGGCCAAAAAGAACACAAATCCTGAATGTGCCTCTCAGCGAGTCCTCACCAACAGAGTATTGCATGCAGACCGCTCGTAGATCAAGACAGAGCATTAGTCCGAAGTCGGTCCCCTGGTACCACCTTTCTGACATCTCACACCAGAGTCACTTTGCCTGACATTGAACTTTATGCAAATGGAAATGCAGACGAATGGACGTATGCTGTGTGTGTGCTGTGTCTGGCTTCTTGAGCTCAGCATGTCTGTGAGATTCCCGCGTGGCCGTGTATAACTGTAGTTCTTACATCCCATTGCTGTACGACATCGACGGTACAAATAAATTGCATTCAAAGTATCCGTTCTATGTCTGCTGGACATCTGTGGCTATTTGAACAATGCTGCTGCAACTGTTCACGCACATCTTTTGACAAATATATGTAGGCTTTTCTGATGTAGTTTCTCATGTACCTTTAACAGACACTGCCGAATGATTTTCCAAAGATTATTAGAACAATTTATATCCTCACCCCCTTCAGAAGACAGTTCCAGTTACTCCACCTCTTCAATCCCGTCTTTTCAATAGATACTAACATCTTTTCAACTCAGCTCCAGTTCCAAATAACCATGAACATGAATCATCTAGAGAAATGCCTGTCATGTAGCATTAAGTGACATCAGCAGGTTGCAGGCCCACGTGTACAGCATGATTCCATTCATGAAAACAGGATTTGTGTCTGTGTAGACTCAGGGACCAAGGTCAGAATGGGGCTGTATCAAAGCCTTCTTTTGATAGTGGCCCCCTCTGGGGAGTAGTATTAGAAAGCATAATTTTAAGTGATGAGACTGACGCTAATTTTTACTTTTGATTTTGTGTTTTCCAGTACTTTAAAATTTTGAGGAAAAAAAAAACTGAATACATAAAATAAAATTCTCCACCCCCACACCCCATTACCACCACATACCATTCCATGACCTAAGGCTGGCAGCCTGGCAGTCTTGCTTGTTATTCCCAGCATTCCCTCTTGCTCTGGAATTACCCTGGGCAGGGCCTCTGGGACAAGTCTCCTGGGCACTGTAATTTCCCTGGCTGCAGTGTGTCATTAGAGGCCCTGGCAGTGATGACACGGACGCAGCAAAGATTCCAGGCCCTGATGGGACAGGACAGCCTGGCCACAGACAAGCCTCCTGGCAGAGATTTCCCTGGAGTCTCGAGTCACCTCTGTGGGACGTGGGCCTCAGAATGTATCTTAACCTGAAAGGAAAAAAACAACAATACAGGAGCACTGTTCTTTCAAAGCTGCAGCCTCCCTTGGGGGCTCAGGGCTCAGAGAAGGGCGGGGTGGTGGGCAGACTCTGGCTCCCGCTCGACTCTCTCCAGCTCTGAGTCTGTTTTGGCCTCCATGTTCTCAGCTGTAAAATGGGATAATGACAGTCCTTACCTGAGGGACAACAGCAAGACAGAGAGCGCCTGGCCTTCAGTAAATAAACACAAGCTGTTAGGATTAGGGAGCAGTGATAGATGTCATTGCTACCCAAGAGGCAGAGTTTTGCATCCACCTTTTGTGGGGAAAAACAAAAAATACATTCTTTCTTTTCACAAATATTATAAAACAAGAATAACCCAACTGATTTTTCCTAGAACTTGACCGAACATTTTTTCGTTGGAAAGTTAAGCAGTCGTTCCACACTGATTCATCCAAGGAACACCAGTCGTGTGCCTACGCTGTGTTGGGCGCTGTTCCAGACGCTGGAGCAGGGGCCACTCTTACCTTCAGCCAGAGGAACCAGACAGTGGCCAGAGCCACAAACAACTGCCGTAAAGCCTTAAACCTGTATAGAGTGCAGTTCCTCTCACATCACAGAGTGCTGTGAAAAACTAAGAATAACAAGATGAGAGGGGCCATGTGCTGGAAGGTTAGATGATGATTCTATGGGTGTTTCAGGCCAGAGCTCTGCTCCGGAAATTTCTCCTTGGCTGAGTGAGGAAGCCCCAGAGGGCGCTGGGCTGGGCCGAGTCTGAGTGGGGTGGGCCTGGGCGGCAAAGTTAGCTTGTTCCTGTGGAAATGGAGGGTTTGAACAGGAGAGCAGAGAGGAGCTGTGAGGGCTTGGAGGAGGTGACAAGTGAGCTGAGGAGGATTTTCATGAGCGATCGGGAGACTGCCCTCGGAGGGCACCCCAGCGATCCCCCGTGGGACACTGTTGAGAGAGGCACTTTGGTCCTTGTCTGTCACAGAAGACATTCACTGGTCACCTACTCTGAGCCCAGAGCTGTGCACTAACTATAAAAGCTTTGTATGAGAGCCAGGGCCTGACCTCAGGAGCGCCCAGTCATGCTGGAGATCCCAAACCAATGTCCATAAAAAGAAGAAAGCAAGACTGGGGGGGTCAAGCTCCCGGGTGTGTGGGGGAGGCCACGGATCCATCTGGACAGACAAGCTGCCGGATCTGTGATGCTTAACACATAAAAGTGGCACATTCACACAGTCTGCTGAGGCCAGTGGCTTTCCTGGACAGGGGTTTAGCCAGGCAGGCTTTTGTTTCTTATACCTCACTGTCTCAAAACGTATCTTCCAGGAACCACCTCCCCCGAGCCCCCCAGCAGAGGGAGAGAGGGAGGAGCTGGGGGTGCTCAACGCGCTATCCCAGAAGGAGCGCATGGCTCTAACTCACAGCCCGTTGGCCAGAACTTGCCACATGGCCCCGAACTCACCTTGAGGGAGTCTGGGAAACTCAGGGGAGCTCATGGCTAGTCCCCGTGGAGGCCGTCCATTATTGCCAGGATCTGGGCAGGCGGAGTGGAGGGAGAGGATTAGAAAGGGACATTGGATAGAGCAGGTGAGCGCCTTGTTTTAGAAAAAGGCCACTGAGGTAGATTTGAGAGAAATGCCAAGCGCGGTGGCTTTGTCACCTCTTGGCTAGGTGACTTAAGTTGACTCTTCAGTTCTCGGTTTCTTGTTAGAAAAAGGAGAATAATCTGAGCATCTATCCAAAATCGGGAGCAGAGTGTGGGTGAGAGGCCCTCTGCATGGGTGGGAGCGGCTGTACTACTGTTATTTATGAATTAGCTCTCATTTTTGGGGGGTGCAATGCAACCCTGAGAGACAGGTTCTATTTCTACCACCAAGGGCCTCAGGGTCCTGCCTGTAAGGCCAAAGGGTAGATTCGCTCTCACACTTCTCCACCAGTGTCCACAGTGACCGAACCTCTGCGGAAAGAAACACTGGGAGTGAGGACATACCCTTGAAGGATCTGTTTTTTCTCGACAATTCATGGCGTGTTTACCTTCTAGTAGGAAAAATACATGGGCCTGTCTTATGATAAAGCAATCCCATGCTTCTCCTGGATAGCTCCTGCTAATGAGACCGCTCCAGGAAGATACTCAGCTGTGTTTATCAGCTTTACCAGGCCTGGGTGCACGTCCCTGGGACGACCTCAGAGCAGGGGCTGAGATCCCACACCTCTCAAATCCCGAGGAGGACAGGTCATACCGGCTCCTGAGGAAGAGGCTCCCGGCTCTTCTAGTCTCTGCGGCTCCAATGGGCACCGAGGACCCCAGGACTCCGGCCTCCAGTGAGCTCCCCTCGTCCCCAGCCTGTAAATCGTCCCTGGATTAATCAAAGCACGGCGCACTGATCTGAACCCACTGGGGGCCTCCCCCGGCAGCCACTTTGTGTTCCATAGATTAATTGCAGCTGGGGGAGGGGAGGGAATCCATTTTTAGAAAATCATTACTTTCAGAAAGAGAGGGGGGCCTTCTGGTGGGGAAACTGCTGATCTGGCGGCTCCGGCCTGTGGCTTCAGTGCCAAGAACCCGGGACTGAGCAGGCTGCTTGTGGGTCGAGGGGCACAGCCCGGGGCCCACAGCGGCACCTCCCTGGGCCAGGGCACCCAGCCCTTGTCCCTCACGCAGCCTTCACTTCCTGCTCTGGCCTGGGCCCCGCATGTCCTGGTGTTCTAGCAGGGAGTGGTCGGTCACCCCAATACTGCGGGCTCCTGCCTGCAGCTCCAGGGGAAAAGAATGACAACTCCCCATCATCACTGCTATGAATTGAGCCTCTAGTAGATGAAATGACAGGAAATTGCCATTTTCTAGGTCAACATGTTCAGATAATAGCAATCTCACATGATTCCACCTAATTACCTTCAGATCACAAACCCCCTGTTGACCCACGAGGCAGGTATAATACACCCATTTTCTCTTTCAGAAATTGAGGTTCAGAAGTTTAAGTGAGTTCTCAAATGCTGGGCTGCCTGACTCCCAAACCTAGGACCCTGAGTCACATCCAAGTTCATGTCAGACCTCTGACTCCACCTGCCCCCCACCCCCCACCCCCCACGGCGTTCATGTCGTTTCTGTGACAACCTTGGCTTTGACAGTCAGGCCGCGACAACTCACAGGTAGACGACGCCCGCTCTGCTTGCCGAGTGCGCGGGTGCCATTTCAGCCTCCCCCAGAGGCTCCCGAGTGTGTGGGTCTCCTGGGCAAAGCACTCCCCTGGCCCAGAACTCAAAACTAATGACCCACAGTCACCTCTTGACCCCGCCCTGCCCAGAGAGATGAGAGAGCACCCAGGCGAGGATACCTGATGCTACCACTTAGCAGCTGGGGGCTGCTTGAGGGGCGAATGACAGTTTGTGTTTGCAGGGGGATTGTAAGGCTGGGGGGCATTCCCACGCAAAGGGCTGGGCACCCTGCCTGGCACACAGTCAGGACACAGGCCATGCTGCTATTAATGTTACTCCCAGCACGAGCGGGACGCACGCTTCTGCTTTTCCGCCCTGGCTTACAGGACAAGGCTGTGTGCGCACTGCTAGGAACTGCACAGGTCAGTAGAGAACCCTACACCGCTGGTGTCTCTTTTCGGGCAGAAGTTTTTAAAAGGGGCCGGGAGGCTTCACAGAGGACATGAGACCTCAGGTGCATCCTGAAGGATAAGGAGGGGCCGCCAGTTCAGGGAGCTGGAAAGCACGTCTTTAGAAGCACATGAGAAGGCACATGAGGCGCTGCAAGTCCCTGTGTGTGCGCAGCGGGTGGTGGTCAAGGGTGACACAGGCTGCAGCAAAAGACCACTTGAACTAGAGGAAAGCCAAGGCGCTGCGGGCCCTGAGCTCAGTCCTACCAGGGCAGACGTGAGACCTACCTGCGTTTTGTAATTATGGATTCCAAGAGGCAAGGAGGTCAGGGTTTGGCTGTTAATTTCAAGGTGGGGCTGGGGCAAGGCGGAGGGGAGAATCCGGGGTTCTAGCTGGGCCGCCGAGCCACCCACAGATGAGGGAGATGAAGTCTACGGAGTAATGTGATGGCCTTGGGAGAGGATGAGGCCTGAGGAAAGAACAGAGGGCAGAACCCTGTGAGTCACTCCAAAATGTGAGGGGTGAACTGAGAGAGGAAGAACCAGGAGGCAGGAAAGCTCTCCAAGGGGACACCTCCTCCTGCCTCCATTAATCCAGGCTCGACCTCGGAGGGAAGGCCTGCCTCTGTGGGCACCTGGGGCCCACACTAGGCCTGTTCCAGGTGGCCCCAGGCATGGGCGACGTTCCTCTAGTACTGCTGGCTACCATCACGGTTTAGATGTCTTGTTCTCCAGCATCACCAAAGGGCAGGGTGCACATAGAAGGTGCTTAGGAGACGCCCGTGGGTGATGGCCACCAGCACATGCCTGGCTTCCCCCCAGCATTCCTCTTCCCCTGCCCACCCCAAGCCCAGGCCCCACCAGAATCCACAAGCCTTCTCCCGGTTCCAGGCCCCTAAGGCTGCAAGTCACTTTCAGAGAGCAGAGAGTGAGGGTGCTGCCGCCACACGCCTGCCTCCCAATCCAGACGCCTTGCTGCGCAGGTCAGTGGCAGTGTGCTGACCCGCCTCCTACCCGTTTCAAGTTGTGGGGCTGGGCCCACTGTATATTCCATCAAACATCTCCATGAGGCTTGGACCAAGGAGAAGATGAGAGTCAGACCCGTTTCCCTAAGCTCTTTCTTGCCAGGTGGCCCTGGAGAAGTCTTTTAACCTCTAGAAGCCTCCGTTCTTACAAAGGGTCCTAGAGAGAATTAACTAATTTTCTTAAGCGTTTAGCATCGGGCCTGGCACTTAGTGAAGCATTCAATAAATGGTAACTATTATTTTTATTAAAGAGCTTCCTGGCATGCTGATGCAAGCTGGAGCAAACGAAAATGACTGACAGCTCCCTAATGGAACATCTTCCACCCCCACCATTACCACCCTGGAGTTAATTAGAACCCTCCTTGGGTGTTTTCCAGGGACGGGATTTTGCACTTACTCTGAGTTACAGGACTAGGAAAAGTGGAGGCACATGTCTCTTCAGCTGATAAAAAGCAAAAGGCTACTCTGAGAGGTAGTGAGTGCCACATTCCCCGTGTGAAAAAGCTGGCCTGGGTGAACATTTGGCACTGATACTCGGGAGCATAAATCAACATGTATTAGCATATGTCTTACTACACAATTGTATTATAATTCCCTCGAATGAAAAGGTGGTGGCAGTAGGCTATACTGCTTTGTGCCATTATTTGGCAAAATGAAAAACTGGCAAGCCTATTTTGGGCTCTCCAAGTTTGCTTTTTAATTGCATCCATTGGTGATATCAAAAAAAAATTTTTTTTAAAGAAAAGAGCAGGCAGGAATGAAGGTGAGCAGGCAGGCAGAAAAGAGGAAGAAGTACTTTATTCTATTTAATTGTTCATCTTGTTCTCCTGGAAATCAATTCTAGGTCATTGGGATGTATATGGATGGTACAAACTTAAGTGCTAAACCACCAAGTCACCCCAATATATCCAGACTCTTAGCCACCACTTCAGAGACCCCTCTCCTGGTTCTAAATTTCAAGTCCACCTCCGCCCCCAGCATAAATGGCTGTTTGGTGTCTAATTTGTACCAATCTCTCGTGCGAGAATCCTTGAATCGAAAGCATGGTTCAATCAAGCAGCAGAAATCTCAGGGACAGTTCTGAAGAGGCCTTTTACCAGCAAGTGCCATGGCGGCTGGGCTGGGCCAACAGAACAGAGAGGTGTCACCAGTAGGGTCCAAGCAAAAGGCAGACTGCAGAATAGGACCTGGACTTGGTGACCTTCCTGTTCTTCCACCTCTGAGTGCCTGGGACACAGCTTGGGAGAGACTCAGCAGGTGGCCTGATCTCTCTAGCTGCCACCCACATTAAACCTCTCTTCCCCCACCCTCCAGGACTTCAGCTCTCAGGGTAACTGTCCTGGAACCCAGGTCGGCAGTGACCCTCCTTTGGGAAAGGTGCAGTGGGCTCAGGATTTCATGCCAAGTGAGTTAACATGCAGAACTGCTTGGGCCCAAATTCTTGGGACCATATTGCCCCATTCAGTCTTCCAAGCAACATCCTAAGATGAACTGCTTTCTCAACCTCTGGAGCGTGGACAATGGCCTGCCTTTGGCACCCAGAGCTCCCCTGAACTTGTCCCCCATTACTAATTCTGGACACTTGGCCAGCTGCACCTCAGGGTTACTGCATGACCAGAGGAGAGTAGCTCTCCAGAGGACCAGGCTGCGACTGGCTTGGACTTTGATGAACACCCCTCCCCATGTCCCTCCAACCAGAAAAATAAGAGCTGGAGAACAACATGGAATCAAGTATACATTTTAAAAATTGTTTTAATGGAACATAAACTCCTTTAGAAAAACATTCAGCCAGGTGATAACACCCATAGAAAAAAACACCAATCTTGTGTTTATCTTTTTTTAATTTGGCATTTGTTATTTGCATTTATATTAAAGCAAAGTGCATCTTTTCCTTATTTTTCTTGTTTATACACATTGCACAATACATAAATAATGATGCTTATAAAACATCTTTATATTTACAAGTAATAATATATTTATATATAACATAAAATACACTTTTTTCTTTAATAAATCTCAGGATTTTTTTTTTTTTTTTTTCAGGAGTCCTTTCTCTCAAAGCACTACAATGCTAAATTTCCAATGAGAATGCTTCTCTTGTTCATTTAAACCTTTGTAGTTAGAAAAATAGCTTATGTTAAAGTCTAAACATGCTCATTGAGCTAAGAGCAGTGTCAAAGTATCATACGAGTGTATGAGTTGTAGAAGAAGTGAAAGGAGATAGGGGTCAGCCCAGAATGGTACCTTGGTTATGAGGGACCCGATCCCAAATCCTTCTGGGTGGGAAGGGGGACTGCGGAAAACCCCCTCCCCAGGGCGCTCCCCTCGCTGGTCTAACAGCGGAGCTCAACACACAGACTGGGGAGGAGGGGCGGTGCTGAGCTGGTCTGGGTCTAGGGAGGAAAGCCTGATGGAACCAGGGCCGGGGAGAGGCTGAGGCCTGAGAGGGCACTGGGGGAGCAATACTGTAACGGGGCTGCCCCGGCAGCCCTCAGGAAGCCCATCTCAGAGATATCCAGGAGCAGATGGCCAAAAAATAAAAGACAGGACAACGGCAGCGGGGAGGCTGGAGAGGCATAAGACAGCAATTAACAACTGGGTCTGGGGCAGATGCTTTGAAGAAGCCTGCGGACAGGCCGCGTCCTAGCCGGGCAGAGGCAAAGTGAGGGCTTCCCCGAGCTGCCCTGCTTCTGGCAGCTGCTGGAATACCTGCCGGCGTGCCCAGGTGCCTCTGCCCCGCTGAGCATGTCCAGAGGGCAAGAGACACAGCTGAGGAGCGCACCCCTCTCAGCAGCAGCTCCGTTAGAAACACACAGCACGCCCTTCCCCTGCTGTCGTTCACGCACACACACTGACGCACACACACTGGCTTCCACAGACACCCCGACAAGTGAAACAAGGGACCCAAAGTCAGGGCCCGCTCCCCATTCATGCACGGGGGGTGGGGTGCTGAGTTTTGCTTCCCCTTTTGCAAATGGGGTGTTGCCAACCATACCAACCCCTCCCCCCAAAGAAACCCCCAAATTCTTTTCATAAGCTATTTCTCAAAGAGCAAAACAGAACATGAACAAGAACAAGGAGGAAAAACAACACAACGACCAGAGTCTGCATGAAAAGCGAGCACTCGGGAGGAAAGTATTAGCAGCAAAGTAGCTTGGACTGGGCCCGCTCGGCTCACGCTCCGTCCTCGCCACGCGGCTACCGGCTGTTGAAGATGACTTCCAGCCAGCACGGGCAGCTGCTGATGAACTGGCGGGTGTAACACTGGCCCCAGCCCTTCACGAAGCTGATCTGCACGGTGAAGCCGGTCCACGGCTGCTGCGTGAACTCGTGGTCGTTGGGCCGCTGCAGGCTGTAGGCTTTCTCGTAGTCAAAGGCCTTGATGGAGAAGCCGGGGAACACTTTGTGCACCAACAGTGTCCTGGAGTCCGGATTGTCCAGTGTGGCTGACTTGATGAAGATGGGGTAGCCACTGCGGTTGTACACCCACACGCCATCCACCTCCCGCGTCAGCTGGATGCCGCAGCCGATCTTGCTCCGCACCTTCTGCACCAGGTGACTTCTGTTGTCTGAACTGAGCTGTCCGAGGCAAAAGCCATTCCCCTGAGGTAGATCATAGAAGATATCCAAGGAGGGCTCCTGGACACAGTAGAGCCTCCCCACGCGTGTCTTCTCCTCCCAGTATGCCACCACGCACCAGTGTGACCGATCCCCAGGCTCCAGAAGAAGTTGGGAATCTACGAAACAAAATGGCAGACACGGTTGGCTCCCTTTGCTCCTGGGATCTCTTCTAATTTCCTCCTACACATCTCCGCACAACACAGAGGGAGGAGGGAAGAGGGCCGCTAATACGTGGCAGGCCCTCCAGTACTGGCAATACAGCCCTGTCTTTAAACTTGGGGCTCACTGGGGTGCCTCTGCCCGCCATCCTGCTGAGACCCAGGAATCAGCAAGAGTGCCTGCCGGGCCAAAGGAAGCCCCATCCTGAAGCCGGGGACCCCTGGTAACACCTCTGGCCCTGGTTTTAGGGCTCGAGGAGGACCTATGGGTGGCCCGGAAGTACTGTTCTTCCAAGTGGACGGTAACTTGAGGGCCAGCCATCTCGTCAAGGGGAGGCCCCAGGGATGACAGTCAGACCCAGAAGTCAGGTCTCCAGACTCCGGGACCACCTACCCTGTGGTCCATTGTCACCCAGTTCTCAGATGAGTGTCATGGTCATAAGGGTAAAACATGGTAAAATAAAAATGGAGGTGATCTGGGGCAAAAACATCTGTCTTCCTAATAGGTCTTCCAGCAGCAGCTCTGTCCAGAAGGGTGAATTCATGTCAGATGCCAAATCACAACACGCGAGTCGGTGTTAACGCAACTACCTTAGTGACACTTCCTCCAGCCCAGACAGGAGATTATGTGCCTGAAATAGGCGCCACGATCCTCCAAGCGCCCTCCTTGGAGGCACCTGCTCACCCGCCCCAAGTCCTCCCTCCCCAGAAGCATTTGGACTTGGTGCCCTGCTCCCTCCGCCCCAGTCCCCTGGAAGCCCCGCCCAGCTTTCCTAGATGGGGTTCTTCCCACAGGCAGCCAGGAGATGGGGGTGATTCTGGGAAGGTGATTTTCCTACAGACACTCAGAGGTCTTTAAAGGGGGACCATATGGAGGCCAAGGGAGCCCCAGCGGCTGGCATTCCGACTCCTCCTTAAGTGGGAGCCAGCGGGGCAGGCCCCAGACTGGGAACCATAAATCTCCCTGGCTGGCGGGCTGAAGGAGGGCTGTGGTTTGTGGTGCAGGGCGGGACCGGAAGTCTTGTATTTGTTAACAAAAATGGGGAAAGGCATGGGGGGACTCAGGCGGCAGAGGCCTCATCCTGCCCTCCCAGCGGCCCACAAATCTCACTTTTGGTGGGGGCTTAGGCCATGAAAGTAGGGCTGGGCTCTGAAATGTTTCTCTGGTTTCTTGGCCCTTTTTGACTTGAGAACCACTGGGCTGAAAGGGCTCTGAAATGTTTCTCTGGTTTCTTGGCTCTTTTTGACTTGAGAGCCACTGGGCTGAAAGGGTCCATGGTCTTGGGTTGGGGGTGGCCAGCGGCAGAGGAGGGCTGGGGAAGGGGGCTGTCCTGCAGCCCCAGCAGGCTGGGTAACCCAGTGCAGCTCAGCACACCAACTCCTTCCAACGTTCACAGGCATGTTAGGACCTGGGAACCCGTTGGCTCCATTAACTTGCCTTTTTGTTTTTTTAAAGCAGCAGCCAGTCTTGCACTGAGGTGCCCATGAGTAAATCTGCACAATCGTGCGGTGATGGCACCTGGCTGCAGACACTCCAACCGGCCTTTTCAGAGGCCTGCCCAGATAGCTATCCAGAGTGGTGGCTGGGGGTTCACTCCTGTGCCTCAGTCTCCATCCCCCACCCCAAGAGAAGATCAATACCAGAAAACAGGCCCATCACCCCACAGCACAGCCTCTGTAAAGCCCAAGCGTGAGATGGCATGTCTAGGAGTATGAGCACACGGCTGAGTGTGTGAGTTGTGTGTGCACACGCTGTAATATATGGAAAAACAAGAGAAGGAAAAGGACAAGGCTCCAAGCCGAAGGTGACTCATCAGGCATTAACTTGTTTCTGCAAAGTAGCCATCAACTGCTCATAAACTCGGGAGTGCTGGCAATCTTTGAACTTTCTTGCTGAAAGAGTTGGGCTCTGGAGACTGCACCAAAGACCTAGAGCATCCATGTAAATAAGAGCACACCGGTGTGCAAGTTTGTTGGGAAGGAGAAAGGCCTTTTCTGGAAGGCACAGGGTGTCTGGCGGAGGAGGGTGTTTTGAAATGTAAGAAACTCTTGATTAGAATCCCAACTCAGGACAACAAACCTGGCCTGGAAAGAAAGACTGGGGGAGTCTCTTGGAGGAACCTTTAGCCTTGCGCCTCACTATCCTTTGTTTCCTGGAGCCTGGCCCCCTGAAACCTGGCACCCGCCACGGGAGGGGAGAGGGCGGGGCCTGGGATCAGGTTGCCCCTATGCCAGGCCCACCGGCAGGGGTGGGGGCCTTGTCTGCCCAGTGGGCCTCAGGGGGCAGAGGAAGCAGGGCGGGGACTGGGGCCTGAGGTCATGGGGGGAAGGGGGGAGGGTGCTGGCGGGAGCTCTCTTTCATCTGTGCAGCCCACTGGTCCACCCAGCAATTTGCTGCCAGACGTTCACTGGAAAAAGCCTTTTCTGTTGAGGTTCATGGCCCAGCCCAGACCCACAGCTAGTGTGGGTGTCCCGGTGTGTGCACAGGCCCCTGGAAGCTCGCAAGGTCTCTAACCCACTGCAGTAGGGGCATCTTCCAGGGGCAGTCCCTCCAGTGTTCCTGGCTCTTCCAAGACTGTCTCTGGGCACACAAACTGGCTCTCGGGCAAAAACCACTGTGCACCCTCTGGGGTCCCTTTAACACGTAACACTTCTGGGGGCCAAACTGCCAATTCTGAGGTCCCTTCCTCCTCAGCCCTCAAATCCCCCACCACCTGAGCTCATTTCTGGGAAGCGTTCAGTCTCATCTTCAGAGAAAGGTAGTTCCCTGAATTGGGCCCACAGCCCACAAGGGCCCCCACAAAGGTCTGTGGGACTGCTGAGCTCCGGGGGCTTCCCAGGCTCGTGGGAGGATCTCACGCAGACATCTCCTTGGTTAAAAGGACCCAGGGAGGAGTCACAGGAGCACAGCCCCGGTTTCTTCTCCAGGCTGCTGCGACTTTACCTCCAAAGGTAAACCTTGCAATTCAGTCCCTGTTAATTTCCCTGGAGCTTTATAATCTTATCCGGGATTTTTAACGTCTTCCCGCCCTCAAAACACCGTACAGGGGCTTGTTTTGAAACCGTATTTGTGCATTTTTAAGCATCCAAAAAGAAAAGCTGTGCTGTAAAAAGCTAGCTAATCAGATGCCTACTCACAATTTTTTCTTTTTATTACAGTTGAGGGAATTTTTGGAGCAACCCCAGAAAAACGCTGAATCGGCCTAAAATTCCTTTAAGGTTGTGTCCCCCCCATTTCCCTTACAGCATAAAATCGCCCCTTTAAGAGGAAGGAGGAGGAGGGTGTTGAGAAGGGGAAGGATTTCGCCTGTGTTTGCACTTGCATTAAGAAGACCACTTACCTGGGAGCTCCCTGCCTCTTACAAAGAGTTATTTAATTACCCTGGTCATGAATGAACAGGCAGCGCCCTTGGAGAAGACCAGAGGCTCATGAATGAATCTCACGCCCTGGATCCCACTGGCAGGGGGTTAACCAGACCTCAGATCACATTTTAGGTGGGCAAGGAATTGAAAAGGTTTCTATCTGAAGGTGTGAGAAGAATGTCGGGAAATGTCCAAGTTCAGTGCCTCCCTGGTACCAATTCTGGTTTCCAGCTTAAAGTCACCCATGAGGTCAGACAAGCAGAGCCCTTGCAAAAACACCCAGTGGGATGTTAGGACAGGGACACAGTTGGGAACTGAAGCCAGTACAGACAGACAGAGCCAAAACAGCTGGGTGCCCACCGCAGTGCATGTGCCCATGACCAGGGCACCAGGAGGCTAGGGGATCGGTGGCTAAGGAGGGGGTCTCCACTGGCTCTCATCTCTTGTGAGGTAACTGGATTATTATGGAGACATTTCTCTACTGAAATCCAACAGTGTGACAGGGCTGCAATCCCCCCCACTCCATGGCCAACAGCAAAAGGCAGATGGGACATCAGAGAACATGGGTCCTGGGCAGAAAGGGCCGCCTCGCCCAGCTGAGAGGGCAACCAAAGGGCACGAATGTAGACACAGAAGTTGAACCCAGCAACCCTGGAACGCAAACACCGCCACACCTTGCCAGCCGCAGGTCCAGGGTCCTCCCTCCTCAGGACTCAGGCGCCACCGAGGGTTGCCTCATCCTGTCCTTCAACTACCTCAGATATCTCAAAGGTTAACAGCCCCTGACAGCCTGCTCCCCACCCTGGTGAGGTAACTGGCTGTTCTGAGAGCCACCAGCCCACTTCAGGGACAGGACAGATGAAAGTGGACCCCGTAACAATCTCTCCTCATGCCACCCACAACTAAGCAAGGGCCCCCACCCCCACCCCGCACCATGAGTCTCTTGTTTTCAAGAGGCAAATGACCAAAAACTCTGCTACCCAGAAAAATCTCAGACCCACCCATTACCCCAAACTCCTCCAACCAATGGTTTAGAAAAGGCATTCTAGCAGAGGGAAGGACTGAGAGCACTAGATTTTTTTCCTAGACTCTACAAGGTATCTCCATTGAGGTGGCTGGCAGGCAGTGCCCGTCAAAGACCAGAGTGCTTCCTTAGGTCCCTGCACCCACCAAATGAGCTCCCTAAATCCCACATCTCCATGAATTCAAGTCCCATCCTGCAAGCTGACCAGCTGTGGAGGTGGACTCGGGTTCAGATCCATCTCCCTGAAGCCTTGAGGGCGATTATCAGCACATCCCTAAAATCAGAGCTGCTGGTGCTCCTGGGGAAGGTGGGGTGGGGGAATGAGGCAGTCAGTGCTTGGATTTTGGATCAGAGTAAGGCTGGGTGTGTGAGCTGTGTAGGTGACATGTGAGCCTTTAAAGCCTCCAATTCCCCAGGGTGCCTCCTTTCCAAATGCTAGAAGGGAAAATAAGTGTCCTTGGGAACATGATTCTGGAAATGCTGTGGGCTGAGCATGGGGTCCAGCTCCCTCCCACCAGGAAGCAGGGTGCATCACAGCTTTTTTGCCAGCAAGCTGCTCTGTGACCTGGCCCTTTCAGAGCCTTGGCCTGTCCTGCCCCTATGAATATGAAAGGGTGTGGGGCTGGGGCAAAATGGCCCTATGGGCCCCTCTGGCTCTGAGGATTTATGGGTACTCAGCAATGCTGGTTCCATTTATCTTTACTACCTTCCAGAGACTAAGAAAATCACTTTGGGGGGCAGAGCACATTTTTGCATTCCATTTGCAACAACAAACCAAAACAAATCAAAAGGAGAAGATTTGCATCAGATTTTGCTCTGCCCCCATTTTTTTTTTTTTTTTTTTTTCAATTTCAGAGTTACCAACTTGCTTGCTTTCTCTCATCATTCACTTGCACTCAGATAAAGGTCAGTCCCAGGAGATGGTCACCTGTATTACATCAGGATGATACATCCAGTGTCCACCCAGGCTGGTGGCCCTGAGCTTTCTCACCCATCACCACCCTCCTCCTGCAAACTCTCCTGAGCTTACATATTTGGCAGAGTCTGCTAGTCTGGAAGACTCATTCGTGACTGTGCCTTACAGACCAACTGTGATGAGTAATCAGTTACTAGAGCTAAAATGAACACCCCTGTGCTCCCCAAACAGGCCCCACCCCCACCTCCCAAAGTCCCTCAAACATCCAGGTCTGAGTCCCCCCCCCCCACACAGCCCCCAGGGCCCTCCTAAGAGCAGTATTTGGCCATCAGAGAATATAATTGAGGGTAGCGCCCGGCAGGAGAGGGATACCACTCAAATCAGAAGCTCCCATCTGTCTCGCCAGCCCGGCGGACTTGGCTTCCTGTGACCCAGCCTTCAGCCATGCAAATTACAGCGTGTACCCGGCTGCCTGCCTTCAGAGACGGCCAGCTCTGCCCAGCTCTGGCTCCGAGAGGCCTCAGAGGAAGGGTGGGAACTCCCAGCCCGGCCAACTCCATTCATAATATTTACAGCAAGTGGGCCTCTCTGGCTGTTGTTTAGTGTGCGTCCCGACTCATTCGAGTTTTAAGGCTCTTCGACTTCAGGTTACACCGCGAAGCTCCCATCTTCACTCTCAAAGAACTCCGCCGCTCACATCAGACAGGGGTTCACACATCGGAACATGCACACCGGCCTGGCATTATCTGCTCACCCACCTACCCAGCAGGATGGCCTCCTCACGCCCAGCGAGACACAGCCAACGAAAGGAGGTTCAGGTCAAAGCTCTAACCTCATCTGCCTACCTCCCACCTGGACAGAGTCCAGAGACCGCCCCCCAAGTCCACATGGGGACCCCCAAGGGGGGCGCTGCATGCACACGACACACATGAATCCAAGAGCAAAACCTTCTCTTAAACCCCAGAGTCCCTCCTTCTCTGCTTTTTATTGACCACTTTCAGCATGTTGACTGCATGCTAAAACTTGATAAGGATCTTCATAAAAACGGATGCATAATCAGCCAATTTTCTGAAAGGACTAGCCCCAGAGGTAGAGACAGTGCCGGCAGGTTCTGCAGGTCTGGGGGCTCTCGGTGTGGGGTCATCTTAGCACTGCCCTGTGCAGCTGCCCTGCGGTCCCTGAGAGGTATGTCACCCAGACACATGCCCTGCCCTGCCCTGCCCTGCCCCCACCCGGCTCCAGCACAACCCTCTTCTTCCAAGGGGAGGCAAACTGTCTGAAGACATGGAAAAATACAGTGAGAAACAAAAGTCCTTTTCATCCCTCCCCTCCCCCAGCTCCCCTTGTTCCATAACAATTATGAAAACTGTTGGATGGGATGGCATTTTGAACATTTACTGCATTCCAGCCAATAAATTCCAAAGCAGGATTCGATGGAAAAGCCTCCCTCCTCTCTAGTGGCTCCCTGGCTCCCCGCCCCCTGCTCACTCCCAGCTCTCATTCCTTCTCTTTACAACCCAACACCAGGGCCTGGCCAGGCCAGGGCTGCACTGTACTTAAGGGGAAAAACAACAGCACGACAGACTGGAGACAGTGTGCAGACTGGAAAAGTTAATCATTACTTCTGTCTGCCTCCGTAATCTAATCTCTCCAGCTTTGACACACTCACTGCCCAGCCATCCCAGCCGTTTCACCCCCAAAGCACCCAGGACCTCCTAGGCCTGAGCCTGCCACTCCTCCTTCCCCCAGCTCCCCCACCTCCAGCTTCCAGTTAGGAGGCCAAGCAGAATGAAAGAGGAACGAAAGTTTCCCCCACCCTGGATTGCCATCACAAGGCCCCTGGAGTCCAACATAAATCCTATGCTTTGTGCCATGTGCCCCACATTTCAGAAGACTCGGGGCCTCAAATAAATGTGACTCCAATCTGGCTTGTGTTACAGGGGAGAACAAGGCTGCCCCTCCTCCACCACCCGCCCTGCTACCCCGTCGTCTCTCACTCCTCCAGCCGCAGAGCTTACCCAAGCCCACCCAGTTGCATCTAGGACTATGATGGGCCTTGCCCTTCCTGCCACCCGGCCCCCCGCCCTCCAATTAGTCCACACAGACACACCAGTCAAGATAGCCCTACCCTAGGGTGGTGCTTAAAAAATTAAACACCAAATCACAAGATACAGCAATCCCACTTCTGAGTATATACCTCCCAAAATGGAGAGCAGGGTCTTGAAGAAATTACTTATACACCCATGTTCACAGCAGCATTATTCACAGTAGCCCAAAGGTGGAAGGACCCCACGTGTCCACTGAAGGATGAATGGATAAACAAAACACGCGCACACACATTTAACAACAATGAAAATGCAGATAGACTGCAACACAGATGAATCTGAAGGACTGTGCTAAGTGAAGTCAGTCAGTCACAGAAGGACAATACTGTTTGGTTCCACGTACAGAGGCAGGAGGAGCAGTCAAATCCATGGCGATGGAAAGTAGGATGGAGATTGCCAGGGGCTGGGGGCAGGACTATTTAAGGGGTAGTTTCTGTAGGGGGAAGGTGGACAAGTTCTGGAGGTGGATGGAGCTGAGGCAGGCACAGGCGAATGTACTTAACGCCACGGAATGACACACTTCATTAAAAATGCTTCCAGTGGTCAATGTTACATACATTTTACCACAAGAAGAAAAAAAAAGGACCCCCACCCCCACCCCCCATCCTAAAGCTCTTCAGCAAGTTCCCCATCAATCTGGGTTCAGGGAATTCTATCAGCGGGCTTCAGCAAGGTGAGAAAGACCCCCAGGAAATGTATGCAAATTGTGGTATGCATATGCATTTTTCTGGAGAAAGAGTCCTCATCTTTCATACATCCCAGGAATGCAAGCCAAGAAACCATCTTTCTATTTGCAAATGGAAAAGACCACTAGCTATCCCACCACCTCAGCGACAGGGCTTGCCTTCCCACCTGCACTGAAACCCAAGAACCAAAGATTACAGATCACAGAGTGTCAGAACTGCATGGACTTGGAGAAATCCAACTACTTATTTTGCAAATGAGAAAAATGAGGCCAGGACGGGGGCGGAAAAAAGTGGCTCTAGCAAGGCCAAGTAGCCAGCTGGAGACTGAGCCCCCACCCTCAGCCGAGGAAAGCTTCTGGAAAAAGAAACCTGAAGGGTGCTCTCTACTCCACTGAAATTCTCCAAGGCCCCTCCTGGGGCAGGGACTTCCAGCAAACACTGAAATTGGGATGGGGAGGGGAGCTTCTGCAGCGCCCACACCCCAGGCCTCTGCCCCCAGGAAATACCGCAGGTTTTAATGAGCTGGAGTTGGGGCCCATCTGTTTCTACGAATTGCACTGTATACCCAGGCACCGGGAAGAACAACTTGGGTTTTCCCAGTAGGTTAGTGATTTGTGGGGGGGAAGGACTGCCCTGGCCAAGAGGCTGCCCTGGGGTGGCCATGTCCCCAGGGCGTTTGGCGCTGAGCAGCTCTAGAAGAGTTCCCCACTGTCTCCAAGCCCCAGAAGTTCAAGGAGCCTCCCAGGGAAGGAGGCACCTCAAACTTCACTTGGTGACTGGGAGCCACAGGAGGTTGGAAAAGGGTGATCAGGACAATCATCGACCCTCCCGGGAGGCAAATGCAGAAAGGAGCAGTCATCTCCTGGCACTGGGATGCTTTTGTTTCTGCTGAGCGACCATCCCAAGTTAAAAAGTAGGAAGGCCATACAGAAATGATCAACCCTGACAGTCACCCACAGTCACTGGCCCAGTTAGCTGACTTGTCTCCTGTCTGCAAGACAAATTCCCAACTTTGCAAGATGAAACTGGACTGCAGATCAGTTTTTCCCTGTCTGCCTAGTCTGTATCAAAACCCAAACCAGCTCTCCCAGCGTTTTCTGGCCATCGGCTCCAGAGAGGAGCCAGAAGGTTTAATTAAATTAGTGAACTCCACAACCGAGCTCTCAGTCAGCCTCCGGGGAAGACAGGGGCAGGATGAGCGTGAAAATGAAACACCTTGGTAAGAGCGTATTAGATTTACTTCATACAAACCCAACCGCAGGCAAGCCAGGACCTCATACACACGGGATTGGGGACTTCAGAAATGGACGTGACTATTCGATTCAAAATTCAAATGCCAGAGTTACATCTCCAGATGATCTTCATGAGTTATAAATAGGAAAGTCAAACTCCTGGGTTTTAAAGACATCAACCCCCCCCCACACACATACATAGACCCCCATGGGTGTCAACACATTAAATGTCGCTTTAGCTGTCTCTGACCCCCTGGTTGCGGGGCCCACAGAAGACCAGCATTTAGCTGGTCCCCTTCACTCAGCACAGCCTCCCAGGTACCTCCAGGGAAGGGGGTGGGTGGTGGATTATAACTGTCCTCCTTCTGATGCTGTTATCGCAAAATCAACAAGCAGGGGTGGGGGTGCTGGAACCAGAGACAGACCTCTGTTTATCCACAAGCTTTCCTTTATCTCAACTCTCAACAGACCACACAACCAAAGCAGAGGCAAGAGCTACGGCAGACAGCGGCGCTGTGCCTGCCCTGCGTGCTCAGACAATCACCCCGGGGCCCATCCCTGCACTCCATCATGTCTTACAACACCTAACCCATGGCCGGGCTCCCAGCCCACAGGACCTGGCTCCTTCTGTCTTGTAGAAACGGCCTGGGAAGTTGCCCCCTGTCTGACTCCAGACAGGACCAAATCCCGTTCAAAGGTCCTCCACCTCACCGGCTCAATACCACTTTCAAACAAGCCATTGCCTCTGCCCTTTTGTTCTCCCGGGGCCCAAGGCTGCACCCGTCATGTCTGGAGCCTGGCACGTAGTAGGTACACAAGAAATAACTGCTAAATGCATGACCCGCGGAGACGCACTGGCTTCTCCCAAAGCAGGTGGCATCTCTAGCTTTGCGCCTGGTGGAAGGCGGCACATGTGAATCCACTGGAAGGGGAGTATGCCCTCCACGAAGGGGTCACCCACAAAGGCCCAGGCCCTGCCCCAGACTGCCCATGGAAGTGGGAAGAGAAGTCCCTGTGTCCCCAGCTACTTCCCAGCCAGCTGCGGCAGGTCCCAGGGGGGTGTTTCCAAGCCAGGCGCCGCCCCGGCCGCCTCTGTGGGCACACCACCTGCCCACAGCATTCTGCCTTGGCGTCCTGCTCTGTTTGGACAAGTTACCCTCACCGAGTGTTCAACAATGCTTTCACACACCCCAGGGCTCTTGTTGAAAACAAAACAAAGCAAGCTAAGGAAAAAGCTGCGGGGCGGGGGGCTGGCAGGAATGAGTGGGGAGGAAGCAAGCCACACACATCTCGCTCTCTAGTCTCCACTCTAAAGATGGCACCTGGGCAGCATGGGCTGGGACGCTGTCCCTTGTCATCAGAACAAGGACATTGTCAAAGAGGTGCCTACACGGAAATGTGTTTTCACACCCACAACCATGCCACCTTCCCCACACCACTGGAGGCTGTGGCAAGATCTCTCTGGCGGAAGCGTCTGGGTGACTGAAAGGCCACATGACCCTCCCCCAGGGCACAGCTGTATCAGGGAGCTCTGAAGCCTGTCTCCTCCCTGCTCCTAGTGCCCTAGAAATAAGCTTAGAAGCTAAGGGAATCATTCGGCCGGCAGAGGGTGGGGGACTGGGGAGACCAGGGCTTTTAAATAAAGACTGCCCCTAGCTCCAACCAGCCCGTTGCCAGACTTGTTGCAGGGAGGCAAGGCTGGGGTGCAAAGGCAGAGAGCATGCATACATTCCTACCTACCCCAGACCAAAAAAACACAAGCTTTTTTTTTTTTTTGCAAGTTAAAACTAAGCTAATGACACTGGGTGGGGCCAAGTGTGGGGAACAGAGTAGCCAAAGCAAAACTCAATTCCAGCCAAGAACTGCCTGGCCTCACCATTTGGGGAAGGGAGTTGAAAGTCATGAAAGATTCTTTAGTAAACTGGGAAATAAGGCTGCCATTAACATTTCAACGGAAGGTGACCCTTCTGGTAAAATATATATATTTTTTAATAATAAAAATAACACAAAGCTCTCAAACAGCCTTTCTTAATGAAAATGCCCTAGAAGTTCTTGCGGGAGAGGAGGGAAGAAAGGGGGAGGAAAAGAAGATCCCCACCCCCAGCCCCTCGGCCGCCACCAACACGGCTGACCTCTGGCCTCTGGGCCACTACCTTTTCATGAATTTCTTCTGGAGTCCTTCTTCGTAAAAGGAATGATGCAATTTCCTGTCTTGTCCCAGTATTTCCTGTACACTTACAAGGTGAAAGTTATCACCGTGTTTAAAACAACTGTTCTTAACGCCACAAAAAGTTCCTTTTACTCCTTCCAGGGCCTCATCCCTCTCACACATATCCCCATCTTGGAAAATAACAAATATCATTTTCTACACCTGTGAACAGAGGCTTCCCCTAAAGCCTCGTTCTCTCTCTGGCAATACAATTTCAGCCTCCCCAGGAACTGGGCTAGCCCCCGACTCCCAGACACCCCATGGCAGAGGTGGAGAGGCGAGGGGAGCAGCCAAGCCCCGCAAAGAACCAAGACGTTTAGGGAGAGGCTCTGTTGCTTCTTGGAGTGTGAGCCACTAAGCTGAGAACTGTGCTTCAGCAGTTAATAATATCTTCCCGCTGAAAATAGCCCCGAGAGGAAGCTTCTCTGTGACAGTAGGCATGCAGCCAGACTCCAGGCCAGCCATTCAATACTGAGCAAGAAAGGTGGCAGGGCCAGCGGTGACCTCCCGCTGGCTGCATACTTCAGTCCTCTCTCACCAGGCTCCTGCAAAGGGAGGGCTCCCGGGCAAGTCACCCACCTCCTATTGCCTCGGGCAGGATGTCACACTGAGCAGGGCCAAAGGAAGGGTGTAGCTCACCCAGTGTGGGGGCCATGGGCCCCGGACTGTGGGAGATGAGCAAGCCCGTGGACAGCAATGCTCGTGCAAGGCGGCCAGGAGGCCAGGAGGCCAGGAGACAGGCTGGGCAGGCCTGAGGGAAACAGCATCTGGGCAGAAAGAGAATGAGTGCACTCACTTCCACTGCAGAAAGGTCAGGCTCAGAAAAATGAACCACAGGGAACTTTCCTTGCCTCTCATTTCTGCAAGCTGCATGGAAAAGGGAAGGTCAAAAAACCAACAATGAAATGGGCCAGCTTCTTCAGGTAAATGATCAGAGATGGGCTCCCATCAGCATGCACGATCCGCCCGCACAGCCGCCACCAGATCTGAGGGCCAACGCAGACCCTGGGTACCTAACAGAAGTTGTTCCATTTTTATTCTCCAGAGTCACTGTCCCTTATTGATCACCCAAATATCAGTGTGCATTTAAAAGCTACCTTAGGGTGCACCCTGGTGGAATAGCGGTTAGGTTAGCCGCCTCCAACGGAACGTAGTCCATGTACATCCCAAGGACCCCAGTTTGTGTCCCAGGTCCCAGGGAAACAACTAATGTGAACTAAATAAAAATAAAATGCTTCTTCCTCCTCAATCTTCCTGTCTGCCTGCTCACTCTCTACAAAGCACTCAAAATTTCTTTGGGGAACTTAATGAATCTAGAGTTACAGAAACCCTTCAGGCCACCAAGAGAAGTTACCGAATGCTCCCAGCAGGAACACAGAACCCCCGCCCCGCCCCATTCAGAGGCCCCTTGAGTTGCCTGCTCAAGGCAGATTCCAAAAATACTGATGTTGGGACCCACAACAGAATGTGATTCAGAAGACCCCAGGGGCTCCATTGAGTCTGGGACCATTCACCCCAACCACCTTTACCACCCGCCACAGCGGGACACCTTTGGTAAGAGCAGTAATAAAGATGCAAAGGAAGTCAAACTTGATCATGAATCCTTTGGCATTTCCTCCTTTTTCACTAACCCTAGCTCAGAGCTTGCCTTAGAGGCTCTATAGGTCTAAAATCTCACCCAGCTACCAGGGGTGTGCGTGTGCGTGTGCGTGTGCGTGCGTGCGCGCATATATATAAAAGAGAAAGAGGCTGAGGGCCCTTACCCAGCCCTTCCCTCGCTGGCCAGCCCTTCCCTCGCTGGCCAGCCCTTCCCTCACTGGCCAGCCCTGACCCCGTTCTGCCTCGTTCTGCCTCAGTGGCAGGACGCATGAGGCAGCGGCGCATCTAGTCTGGCTGGCAGAACAGCCCAAATTTGCTCCAAAGACTTTAAATGCTGTCACCCCGCACTTAACCTCTGCCTGGGTGCCTCATTCTTTCCAGGACAAAAGGGATTTTATCAGCAAGCCCTTCTCCAGGGTGAGGGCATGACCTCAGAACACAGCATCAGAGGCGGCGCACACAGGCTAAGGCGCTGGCCACGCGCTGTCACCAGGGAGTGGGTGTGCACCAGCCAGGTAAGCTGAGGTCAGGCAGGAGTCACTTCACTGGCACTGAAACTGTGGATCTGGGCCCCAGGGACCCAGACTGTCACTTCACACAGCTCAGGTCACGTGTGCTGGTCTGTCTGCTTCCCCAGTGCCCACGTGCTCTTGACCATTTGGATGAGTTCTCGATCCAGACCACCCACTCCCGGCCCCCGCTTGACAGGAGAGCGCTCAGGAAAATCACAGGTTGCTCGCTCATTCCCAGACACGGGAAGGAGGCCTCAAAATAAAGCAGGGACAGGCACCCAAGTCCAGATTCCCAGACATCGCCGGTCCAAGTCAGAGAAGAAAGTTCACACATAGCTGAGTAACTTTCCTTAAAAACAGGATGGGGCAACCTTTCCTAGGCTACACGGCGAGAGCCCAAGCTGACCACAAAATGAGCCAGGACTACATTTTCAGATTAAACAAGGTATTTTTGAAGACTCTCTTCAAAGGTAATCATAGATGCCAGCAGGGGTCAAAGAGGAGGACCATTCCTGGAGTGGATGCTGATCTAAGACAATCCCATCACACAAACCTGGAACTAGAAGCTAAGCCTCACAAAGGAGCGGGCCTTCCTTCGGTTGGGGTGATGGGGTCTTCTCCCACCAGCATGACTTTGCACAGACGAGGTTCCCTCAACACTCACCACCACCAGCACCAAGACACAACAGTTCTTCTGTCGTCTCTGCCTCCAGCCCTCCTTGAAATCCACAGTGGTATCTCTGAAAGTTTAATTATCTACACCAATGGCCTCTGATCTCAAATCCCTGCCTAGCCAGCCCCAGACCTATGAGAGGAGGAGGGTGGAGGATGGCTTTGAGGGAATAACCCAGAACACACGTGTGTTCAACCACCCCAAGCAACCAGGAGAGCAGACAAGCTCAATGAAAACCCTTCCGGAAACTCCAGATGGAGGTTGCAAAGATGACAGCTTCTAACACATGCTTTTAATCACCAGTGATACAGTGAAAGCTCTGGGAGCAAACTCGCTCTCTTCCCATCAATGAACTCAACCTAGAAGCTTCCCATCTAGGTCAGACCTCTCCAAGGTGGGTCTTCAGGGTATCAGACATTCCAGCAGCAAGGGGCTGTTCTGGAGTCGCATGACTTTCAAAAGTGGGCTGTACTAGGGCTGCCAAATCACAATCTAGAAGGAATCCTTAAGTACTCCCCCCCAGCCCCAAAGTGCATATCCTCAGAGAGAAGCTGCCGGGAGAGGTCCACGGGCCCCCGGGGAGAAAGAGCCAGGCCTAGCCCAGAGCCTGCCTGTGGGCATCTGCCTGCTCCTGCGTCTGCATGGGACTGTCTATCTGCATGTCTGCAGTGCGCGCGCACACCCCCACCCCCATGCACTGAGCCATCCATCTGTCTCGGAGAGCCGGCTGTCAGAAATGAAAGTACAATCTCCTGGAACCGAGTCACAGCCTTCTAAAAATGTGCCTTCTTCCCAGACGGGGGAAACTTGCAGGGGTGGGTGTGTGTCCCAAAGGCCGGGGCCTGCCATCTCACCGGCCAGACCCCAGAGGCAAGCCTGGAATTCCAGCCTGCAGCCAGCAGCCTGAGCCCAGGGCCCCTCACCACCCACTCCCCTTCCTCGCAGGAAAGGGAAGGGCCAGCCTTGGAGTCACCCCGGCATTTCAGGAGGGGGCCTGCCTTTGAGCACACCCCCACCCCCACCTCCGCGGCACCACATTTTCACATTCGCCTGTTTTTTCTTTCCCTTTTTCCCTTGCCAAGAGAATCAAGCCCTGGCTCCCGCTCCCGACCTTCCTCCCACCCTAAACTGAGCCCCATTCATTAAGGCCGCTCTCACCCAGGGCAGGACAGGAAGGAAAACAGCACGCAGGGCCTGTGAAAGGGACACTCAGAGAGGTTATTTCAAGGGGGAGGAGGGGGCAAATCCTGTGGCTGCTTTCACTGCTCCCCACCTTGATGCCCCCCTTCCTGAAACAGGTCCCACCCTCCTGCCTCTGCTAACCTCCATCCCCTACCCAGCCTGGCCCCCATTCAGCCCCAACTGGCCTCCTCCTCTGCAAAGAGGACACACCCAGACCACCCCACCCCCCCATGGAAAAATCAACTTCTTGGAAAGGAGGTTTAGGCTTTCTCCATTTGTAAAACCCTCTGCCCTAGACTCAGACCACTAAAATCACATTGGGGGGGCAGTGTTTCACTGCAGAGGGATTAACCTGGGGTTTCCTCCCTGCCCACCACCTCCCATTCAACACCCCCCACCACTGGCACCAACCCCAATGCAGTTCCTTCAATTTCTCCCCACGGCGCATTATTAATCAACTGTTCCAACTCCGAACAGAAAGAAGCAAGCTCAAACTTTGAAGCCTTGGGAATTAGTAAATCAAGAGCTAAAATTCAAAACAAATGCTCTTTCATGTGGAGCCCACCCCTCCGTTTTTTTAATTTTTGCAGTTTTGTAAAACCACGGGACCCCTTCAGAGACGCACCATTCCTTCCTACCAGCTCCTCATTAATCCAAATGGCTGGACTGACCTTGGGGGAGAGGGGCTGTTAATCATTGATTTACCCAGTTTCTTTCGAGGCCCAGAAGCGCTTGTGGGAAGAACATGAAGTCCATCCATCCCTGAAGGGGCTACTGGGGTCAGATTGGGGCAAGTGACCTTGCTGAGCTCTGGGCCCTCACGACTGAGGGCCGCCCCCCGCCCCCCAAGTGTTGGCTGAGCCACCCTTGGTGTTGTCACTTCCTCCAGCTTAGGAGACAGACAAGATGTTATCAATAAGACAGACCTTCCGAAAAGCCCCCTTTCAAAAGCTACCACTTCCCTTCCTTATTTCATGTGGTTCTGAGAGACTGGGGCTCCTCCCTGCATATTCAGGATTTAAAAAAAAGAAAACATCTAACAACATCCTGAGTGTGTTATTCTGCCCAGATCCTTTCCTCTCCTCAGCTTCTTTCTTTCAGGAACTCTCTAGGCCCTCAGAAAGCAGGCCCCTGCAAGCCGCCCCTCCCTGCTAGGCAGCCTGGACCCTCCCAGCCCCGTAACCCAAGCCCCCTCCCCTCTACGGGTCCCTCTTTCTTTTGCCAGCTCCTCATTAGGACCTTGAGTAAACAATACCCTCTGTCTCAGATAACAGAGTATATATTGCACTGAAAAAAACAACAACAAACAAGCTCAATTCCTGGAGAGGAGAGTCCAGGAGGGACCAGAACAGCCTGGGGTGTACGGAGCCCGAGCAACTGACCTGTCCCAACAGAGGTCACCTCAGAGGTGCACCACGGCACCCCCACACCCAAGCAGCTTCCATCTGAACTGCCAAGATCCTATACCACCGTTCCAGCGGCAAGGAAATGACAAATCAAATTCCTGGCGCTCTGCTGGAATTTCTTCTTCTTTTCTTTGGGTTACTTTCCCTCTAGATTTAGCTCATTCTTAGAAAATCCAATGATGGCAGACTGGGGCAGAGAAACAGGTCAGAAACAGGATGACTATGGGAAAAATTGGAAATGCCTCCCGCTTACATGGCTTAGGAGTTTCTCCGGCTCCATCCTCCCCTTCTCATGTCCATCAGGGACAATGACACCCAGGCTACCCACTGCATCTCGTCCAATCCCAGAGCCCTCCACCAGCACTGGCATCCCAAGCCCTGGCTCATGGCTCATGTCCTTGGTCCTGAGGAAAACCTTCCCTCCTGGGCAGTAGGGTTAGAGTCTACCATCTGCAGTGTCCCCAACCCTGTCCCTCCTGTTCCCAACATGCCATACAGAATACAGATGAAGCTGGAGTGGGAGTGAGAACTTGGAGAGAAGCATCAAGAACATCTACTCTGAACCCCACGCACACCTGGGATCTGTCACCAGCAGGTTCCCATCAGAGCACCTGACAAGCAGAAAATGGAGAGCTGCTGACACCAAAGTCAGCACAGCGGAGGCCCCTTGAGCAAGGAGCTGCTTCACAAAAACGGCGACACCAGCACCATCCAGGTCCCACTTCCCAGTCCATGGAGGAGCAAGGCCCACCGTCCTGCTGCATGAGGGACTGCCAAGCTGAGGGTCAGCACGATGGTTCAATTTAACGCACATGACCACCCCTAGTCCTCTGGTCTCCAGAAAGTCCACCGAGAGTTCTTGGAATTGGCAGGAAAACAAGAGACAGCATCTTACCTGAAAGCCCCCCAGGGGCCAGATAATTCGTCCCCCCGGCCTCAGCGGAGGAAGGCACAGCACCTGGACAGCCTGCTGTGGAGTTGAAGAGGGAGAGAGATAAACAAATAGACAAACAGATACATAAAAACACCAAGATTAATTTTTAAGCACATTCTAAACAGCATTAAAGAGAAACCACACATTCCAAACGGCTGACTCCCAGCCGCGATGCTGATTATGAATGGTCTGCTCAGGCTTCACTGCTCACCGTGAGACAGACCACAGCACCTTGTCACCAGTCTGGGCTCCAGGCCGCCAGTTAATCATTAGTCAAGTCAGGCTCGCTCGCTCACAGACGGTCTGGAATTTCTTTTATTGCAAACCCCCCATTGAGGAAAGCAGGTAGTTCCCAAGGTCATAGGAGGTTTGGGTTCTGTGCTCTCCACCTTGGCTACTAACTCCCAGGGAAAAATCAAGGGCACAGCCACCTAGCTTGGATCTAGTGGCCTTGATTCCTCACCTATAGGCCAGTGTCTTTAACTTTTTTATTTTTTTTAAGGAAAGGTGCAGACAGGAATGAAGGCAAATAGGCGGGCAGGCAGGAGGAGAGAAGGAAGAAGCGTTTATTTTTTATGATATTTTCTTGTACAGCTTGGTTGTTCTCCCCGGTCCAGGACGCGATTCCAGGCCCTTGGCATGTATGTGGATGGCACTTGGGCCAGAAGCCGTTGAACTCATCTTTGTAAAGACAGACCTCCCAGTTCCTCAGAACTTTTCTCAAGACAGGTGTTGGGCTGAAGGGACTGCTATTTCCTTGGTAATTTGCAGCACAATGAATACAGCGATAACACACAAATGGCCTTGTAAAGCTACCACCAGATCAAGAATATTTTCTGCAAGGCTCCCAGCCGGAGGGGAAATGTTCTACCTCCTTCCAGACCTAGTCCAAACTCTCCAACACTGGAAACCTTCCCGGGCAACCCCAGACCTGAGAGGCTGCCTGCCCTCACGCCTATAAAATCTCCCTGGCACCCAGCACGTGGAGTTTCCTTCTGCTGTTTTCACTGATCCTTCACCTCCACATCCCATCTGCCTGAGCTGGACTACGCTTCTCTTCACCGTCTTGTCACCCTCAGGTGCTCAGCACAGTGACCGAAAAGGTAATGAGGATGACAATGACAATTCCAGCAGAGAAGCAGACTCCTTCCTGGCAATCGAAACAAAATATAATGCCCACGAACCACAACGAATTAGTCTGAAACCAAAAAAGCCCCCCGTAAGCTTATCGCAAACCACTGCCAATGTCAAACTCACTGAAATCCATCGCGGAAGGGGTGGCCCAGGAGACTCACTTCCCAGCTCTGTAGCACACCCACCAGGCTGGATGGTGCAAATTCTAATGCCCCCCGGCCCAGGCCACTAGCAGGATAGATGGGGGTGTGGGGGCATATCAGTTTCCCACTGGAACCACCTGGACATGATGGAAGTAGGAAGCCAAGGAAAAGAATGACCTGGAGGCCAACAGTCAGCCCGGGAGTTCCCTCTGTTTTTAATAAAGGGAGTGGATGGCTGAGCCTGGTCTACAGGTGACCCCCAAACCACCTCTACGTTTCTGCTGTCCCCCACTCCCAAATCCGAGACTCTCTCTAATCCTCTCCAGCGTTCTCAGGCTGAAACACCTTTTTAAGAGCTCTCCTAAACAGCGGTGGCGGAAACGGAGCCATGCTGGTGGTGGGCAGGGGAGAGAGAACAGACTGTGTGTGTAGTGATCTCGTCTTACCAGGGAAAAGTCTAATTCCTAACAGGAATATACAGCTTTACAGGATACACTTAATCAAAAGGAAAACAATAGGGGAAGGCAGGAAACGGGGTGGCTTGCTAAATGGTATATACCCTATCTTTTCTACAACACTGTGCCGGCCTTCACCATGTTCTAGAGACTTCTAGAGACACGCTTTTACCTACCCAACAGGAAGACAGCCCCACATTAAACATGATGACTTCCCCTCCCCCCACCCTCTGCCCCCCAGTTTTGACTGGCTGGATCCCAGGAGCAAGGTGTGTTTCAAAGGGAAAGTCCTACGTCTCAGGGCAGAGCCGGGACCGCAGTCAGGGTGTCAGCCTGTCTCCGATCAAAGGGAAGCCAGCCCTGCACTGGCAACCACAAGCGTTTTTATGAAATGGAGCTCTGCCCCTCTGCAGCCTTTGATCTCAGGAGGGATTTACAAACATTAATTAAGCCTCCCAACCACTCCTATGAAGTAGCAAAGTATACCTGTCCGACATGCACCCAGGTAAACTGAGGCGTCATTGACTAGCCCAAGGGGCCACCCAGTGAGCTGGGCTAGACCCAAGAGTTCAGGCAACCCCACAGTTCTCCCTCCCCAGGCAGGCCACAGAGTCCCAGCTCTCTTCCCTGCAGGGACTCAGGCTGAGACTCCCCAGCATCCAGACTGGCCTCAAGCTACTGCCAGGCTTGTAAAGGTCAAAGAGGACACACCTCCATCTCTCACCCACAAAAAAGGCTCTCAAGTCAGGGTCTCAGCGTCTGCCTGTGTTGCTTGCTCCCCAGAGCCCGGGCTGGCAGACACAGACGCTCTAGGCCATTCTTGGCTCTCATCCACCACTACACATTACCAAGCACCCAGTAAGTCTCAGTTCTGTGGGAGAAAATGCAGTCCCCTTTCTGGGAAGTGATAAAAGTCTCTGAAGACACAAGCATGCCTTGGAGTCTCGGAGCAACCAGGGAATGAACTGTGGTGAGGGGCCTAGGGTGAGGTGAGGGAGCTGGGGAAACCACTCGTCTGGCCGGAGAGAATGGTTCCCAGAGTCAGTGTCCTCTTAGCAACTTAGCTCTGAGATTCTTACGTTTGTCAGGGTCAGACGCCTTCCCACCCCTGCCAACACGACCAACATACTCCCACAGTCCCATCTCCACCCATACGTCCCAGGGGCCCTGGCCCCATCCACAGTTCAGATGAACCCTGGTTACAGAGGCAAATCCACTGCTCTGGGACACAAGCTCACCAGGCCTGCAGAAAGTATCAATGAGCGAATGCATGAACCATCTAATTGAAAAAGAGGACTGGAAAAGTTAAGAGTGGTGTGAGTTGAGAAGCAAAGGCAGGGTTAGATTCCAGACTTCTCAGCTAGGTTTTGCAGGCTCCATTTGCCAGTGGGTAGTAGTCACCAGGGTCCTCGAGTCTACAAAAATAGTATATCCAACACAATCCCCCACCCCCGGGCCATTCTTCAAATCTTTCAGACCATCAGACAGAGGAAACCAGGAGCAATGCCTGCCGAAGCAAGCCCCCAGCACCCCCACTTCATAAGTTATCTTATTTCTTACGCGACAGGGCTGGAGGTGGGGATGTTCCTAAATTCTCATAGCTGAAGACACAGCCACCTCTTTTCAGGTTCAGTGAGACAGGTCTCACCTTCCCAGAAGACCCAACTGGCTTGTGACCACCTGGTACCCACATTGAAACAGGCCAGGCCTTCGCAGAGGCTGCTGTGGAAATGGCCTGGCTCATAGCAAAATGGAGCTCCTGCCTTCTAGCTGGAGTCCCTCCAAAGGCTGCCAGTGCCGGCCCCTTCCTGGAGACTTCACAGAAGGGATTCCCTTCAATTGTGCAACTGGGTAAGATTTTAACAGTTGTCCTTTGTAAAATCTCCTACCTGGTTCTCACTAGTAATTCAAGACCAAAAATTCCACCTAAGGCTTAGAAACTGGAGTGCAAGCAGCTGATCTAAACATTCCAAATCCTCTCCCAGGTACAAGGCCAGGATACCGACCTGGAGTAGGTAGGTGAGTAGGTAGCTAGGTAGGTGTGTGTGTATTCCCGTGTCTGTGTCTGTTTGACTGTCCATCCGTCTGTGTGTGTCTGCCCTCAATACCCCTGGGTCACAGCTGCTAGCAAAACCAGCCCCAGACCAGTGGGGGCCATTCAAGCCTCAGACCTGGCTGTCCTCCCATGTGCCAAATAGTTCCTTTCACAGGGCTTCACCTGTTACCATCCCAGTGTCCCCACACCAGGGCCCCCTTTCATTCCTTTGTTGTTTTTTTTTTTTTTTTTTTAAACACAATGTTTTAGGTGAGTAACCAGCTGCCTGAGTTTCCGACTGGTAGGTTAATCGCTTCCTATTGGCTGATCTGGAGAACTTTTCTTCCCCTTGGAAATGGCACATTCCTGTCTTTGTGGCTAGTCTCTGTTTACACACATTTTGCTACCTAATGTCAACACTTGCTAATGAATAAACGTATCACTCCACTCACTGAAAATGAGGTCCTGCCCAGGGTCTGGCAGAAAGACCAACCGCTTAAAACCCTGCAAACAGCTTGATTCCCCCCCCAACCCATCTTTGCAGAAATCCCCAAAGAATGTGACCCTCCTTTCCTACGGTTTTAGGAGTTTTCTGGGACCATTTGCTTCCAAGAGTCTTTACTTCTAGGGTCAAAGTGACGATTCTCTTTCTCTTTTAAGGAAAACCTCCAAATAGGAAACTGTGGCAGGAAAAACAAAAGCAGGGCAGATATGGCCCCTTGGAGAACTAACCCCGAGAAAGAAGTCTAGGCTACACGCTTTTCTCCAGCGCCGGGTAATTTCAGTTCATGTTTGTTACAAATACAGAGAGCTGGCTATCGCCTCATTAATAACCATTTATCTGGTGTTTTGTAAATCGAAAGCAAAATATCACATGCTCTGCAGGCCACTTATTAGACAGGCACCAGGCAAGCAGCAACGCCTTCCCAACTTGAGGGAGCGGGAGTCCCAGGAGGGCTGGCTGTAGAGTATGGGCTTTGGTTACACCGTTCATTAAAGTATTTAATTTATGACAACGCCCCAGCAGAACTTTTAATTAGTGGGGGAAAGGCCCAACAGTCAAACTCACGAGGAGGAAAGACTTGTAGAATTCCAAGAGCAAAATGGGGCCCAACCCTTCATCTTCCCTTCTCCCAGAACCTTGGCAAAATAAAAATGTCAGTTGTTGCATTTTTTTTCAGGTCCCAAGACCAAAGTTCCGATTTTGCTTTTAGCAAATAAATCTCCCACAGTAAGAGTGGCTCCAGGACACAGGGGCCCTTGCTGCTGTCACCCAAGTCCCAGTTCTGCTGACCCCCTTTCCCTTGGCTCTGTCAGCTCCCTGGGGTGAGCCCCTACACTGCCAGCCAGAAACTGAGTGCAGACGACCGCAAGAGGGCTGGTGCCAGTCTCAAATGGGCTTTCGCCCTGGTCCCACGCCATCCGGTGACAAAGCAGCAGGCAGGCAGAGCTATGCTAAAAACTTTTATAGCCCCTGCTAAGAATTCAGAGAACCTGGGAGGGGACAGACTTGCAGGTGGAGGAACCCTTTAAGGGTGCTGTCTTTATGTCTTAAATCTTGTAATCTTACTCCCAACCAGTCTTCTCTGCACCTTTTTAACTTCCATCCAATTATCCATGCTCCCCACTGAGTCTTCTGGCACCCCAAAGTCTCCAAGTAATCCCAGCAACTGTCCTATTTGGCTCCCAAGACACTTCTGCATGGATCAAATTCCACATGTTAAAGCTGAGCCAACTTTGTTCAGAGAGTGCAAACACATGATAAAGGAACAAAATGTTAAGCCAATTTAGGGAAACATCTTTGCAAAAGAAAGATATAGATAAATACACACACATATATATATATTAATATTCACCCATTCACAACAAAACAGAAATATCCAAACTTTCAACAGAGAAAACCTGTAACCACCTCCGAGCAAACCCAGCACCTCCCCAAGTTGCTGCCTAGACATAAAAATGCGAATTCTAGAGGCTCCCTTTCTAAACTTAAGATAGGAGGGATATTTTTAAAAGCATCTACTCACCAGTTGGTTTGAGAAAATCCATCGGGTATCTGGAGTAAGGAGGAGGGGGAGACTCTGGAATTAAAAAAGTAAGAGAAAATAAGGGCCGGGCCATGAGAAAGACAGATAGAACTTACGATAACAGAAGCATTCTTTTAGCCCAACTGTTTGTCTTAGCTGTGGGGGTTGGAGGCAGGGCCGCGAGGCGGTGATTGCCTTGATATTTAGCTGTCAGATAAACAAAAGAGGCCGCCTGGCGCCAGCCTCGGCGCTCCGCTCCTCCACGTCTGCGGCCGCCGCCGAGCTGGGCGACCGGGCTGGAAACCACCCGCACGGCCACCGCTCAGCCGGGGCCGCGCACTTCACAGTTCACAGGGTGGGGGGCGACAAAACCCCGTTCCCATCCCCGAACTTCAGACCCTGCGCCCTGTGACAATCCCCCATCAGCCCCCGTGACACGGGGCGGGGGGGGGCATAATTCACCTTTGCCCCCGCAGCTCGGGGAACACGAGGCTCCCCCCTTCCCCAGCCCACCCTGGAGACGCGCCCTAAATGTGCTGGTGCACTAGGGAGGGTCTGTGGGTAAACGCGCTGCACCCGACGTGGAGAGAAGGGAAGCGGTGGAGAAGGCTGGGAGAATAAAGAGAAGGCTGGGGTCTCAGCCGCAAAGCCCAGGCCCCAGCGCAGTAAAGGGCACCAACGTCAAAAGGGTTGGGGGGTGGAGGGGAAGAGTTTCTCCCAGTCGGTTCTAAGCATTCCTGGACTGGAAAGGAAAAAAGTAGGGGATACCCTAACTTCTCCTGACTGCTTGTTCTTTTCCAACCTGGGCTGGAAGAGTTGAGCAGATACCCAGCGCAGCCTCCCACCCTCAGTCTTTGCACCCCGCCCCTCCCCAAAGCCCAAAACTGCCCGACCAGGGCTAAGGCAGTAATCACCGCCACTAATGTCCAAAGTGACTCTCGTATTTACAAAAGGAGCACAGACTCCCCAGTCTTTACAACTCGCTACTCCCAGCCTTCTTCCTTGGCGGGCTTGGACCAAATCCAACTCGGCCACACACCTCCCTCAACGCCCTTTCGGGTGCAGGGGAGGCATGACATCCCACCCACCCCCCACTGCTTTCTGCACCCCCTAGCTGATCTAGAAATGAGGACCTCTGCTTTTTAACTCCAGGTTTGTAGAGTGTGTGCCAGAGTAGAGGTCAGAGCCCCCCTCGGGGCAGGAGAGGGTAAAAAAAAAACTAGAAGGGAACCCCCAAGGGAAGCCCTTCCAGTTTCTCCCAGTCCAGGTCTTCTCTCGGGAGGGGAGGCACACTCCCCTCGGGAGCGGGGGCTTTTCTTCCACCTCCGGAGCGCCCGGGGGAGGGGAGGGGGAGGGCGGGCACAGAACTTCTCACCTAGTTCGCAGAGCCGGCTAAGGTGGTGGGGGTTACAGCACACCAGCTCGGGGTTGATCTTCCCGTAAGATTCACAGCAACACAGCCTCTTGACTTCCGAGGAATGCCTGAGATCCGGCCACCTGAACACTTTGCACAGCAGGAGGGGGAGCGAGTAAGACGAGGGAGGCTGCGCGGGTTGCGCGCCGGCGGGCGCCCCCAGGCCCAGCCTGCAGTCCAAGCGGCCGGGCAGCAGGAGGCACGCGGTGCGCGTACCGCCGCGGGACTCCACGGCCTGGAGCAACAGCTCCAGCTGCCGCTCCTTCAGTTTCTTGAGCACCGAGTGCGTGAGCGCCTTCAAATCCGCCTCGGCGCCCCCGGCCGCGCCGGCTCCCGCGGCTGGGGGGTGGGGATGGTGGTGACCTTTGGCACCTCGGACAGCCTTACCCAGGCAGCAGCCAGCCCTGCCTGTGCCGCCGCCACCGGCCCCATGCGCCCGGCCGTCCGTCGCCCCTTCTCCCCGCAGGTCGCCTCCTCCTCCGCCTCCCCCCGCGCCCTCCTCCTCGTCCTCGCCGCCGGGCGCACGGCTCCTCCAGAGACGCCGGACGAGCGCAGATCGTTTGGTCCTGAACATGCGGGGCGAGGAGGCGAGGAGAAAAGTCGTTTGCCGGCTAAGGAGCGAACATGACCTCCGCACACCATGAAGAAGTCGGGCGCCGAGTTGAGGCAGCAGGCGCAGGCGACAGCAGCAGCAGCAGGGGCCCGGGCAGGAGCGGCGGCGGCCCAAGGGGCGCTCCGTGGCATGCGCCAGTCTCCCGGAGGCCGGGGGGCGCGCGGGGGCCCGGGGGCGCCCGCCGGGGCTCGGGGGCCTGCGCTCCGGCTGCCCCACCCCGCGCGGCCCGCGCCGTGCGCGGCTCTCGGGCCCCGGCGCACCCCGGAGGAGCGCGGTCGCCGCTTCCCTGAGGGAGGCTAAGCCTGGTCCGGTTGGCGCCTCCCCAAAAAGAGGGCCCCCCGCTGCGGCTCCCAAGTGTCGGGCTCGCCAGCCTCGGCTTTCTACATGGAAGATCCGCGGGGACAAAAACTGAAAGGCTTTCGGCTGGGCTGCTGGAGGGAAGAAAAAGCCTCTTTCCCCCTTGCTAAGCAACTTAATTTGGGGGTGGGGAGAAGCAGGCAATTAAAAAAAAAAAAAAAAAAAAACCAGGCACGCGATTTATTTTTTTCCTCTATATCCTTAGTAACCGGATCTCCTCGAATTCCGTGCACACGAAGACTCGGGGGAGGGGGCCGAGTGGACTTCACCCCGCATGAGATGTCTGGCGAAAAGAAGGCTCGCTCGCTCAAAATCTAAGGATCAAATAAGCAAAGCCCAAAATGAAAAACACCACCTCCTAGTACCACGGAGGGATGGGGGCGTCTGGCTGGAGCTGGGGTTTAAAAAAAGAAAATGTTTACAAAGTAGAACGAGAGGTTTGAGGGATGGAAAAAACGTATCCACGAGTTACATCCCCCTTTTTTCCTTGCACAGCCCCGCTGGTCTTCTTTTCCTTTTTTTCTGCCAAAAAAGAAAAACCGTGGTTTTTTTTTTAATCCACAGAAAGCTTTGGCTAGGCTTCTTCAATCCTCCGCATCTGGCTCTTTTAGGGGAGTCTCTGGTCTTTTCTCCTGCGCTCCCCGGGGCTCCGGTCCTCAGCAGGGACTTCCTCGGGGCTGGCGGGGGCGCAGAGGCAGAAGATGCTGCGGCGGCGACTGCGCCCGGCGGGGCTGACAGCGCGGGGGAGGGCGGCGCGGCGGCGGCTGGCCCCTGGCGGGTCGCGCGCTCTCACCCTCCTAGGCGCAATCAGCTCGCTAGTGCGGGGGCCGCCGGCGCTCCCTCCCCTGGCCGCGGCTGGCCGCCGGGGTCCTCCGTACCGGCTGCTCGACTGCGGCGGCCGGAGGCCCGGGTGTCCTCGAGCCGCCTCCTCCTCCGAGACTCTCCTCGTCGCGCCTGGGAGCCTCCTTGTCCCCCGTCCGCCCTCTCCTGGCGCTAGGGTCCTTCTGCTGCCGCCGGGAGCTCTGCGCCGCACTCAGGGAACTCGGGGGCCGGGCGCTCGGCAGCTCGGCGCCGGCGGGTTGGCTCTGTCTCGGGCAGCTCTCTCCGGCGCGGCGAGCGGACCGAGCACGGCGCCCGGCTGGCTCGGCTGGCGCGGCTCGGGGACAGGCTCCTCCGTGCGCCGAGCAAGCGAGTGTGCCCGGGACTCG
>RJWH01004237.1:0-115571 GCA_004363575.1 Solenodon paradoxus | reverse complement strand
CACCTTCACCCATTTCCCTCACCCCTGCGTGTAAAGGTGAAATATCCTATTGAATTTTCAACAGCTTAGGCTTTCTAGTTGTAGTATGTTATCATAGGTTAACAGATGTTGTGATTCTTTGTTAAAATATGTTTTTTACACTGATTTAGCATCTTGAAAGTTAAAATGTAATCACACTCACATCTGTCCTTAAAGGCATAAACACCCGTTCATATATGCACCATCAATCTATTCAAACATCAGTCCATCATCCATCCACCTATCAGCCAACATCCTTCTACTCATCCGTCCTTCCATACATCATCTATCCATCTCTCTGCCAGTCTGTTCTTCTGTCCATCATCCATCCATCATCCATCCATCATCCATTCATCATTCATCATCCATCCACCATCCATCATCCATATCCATCAATCATCTATCCATCATCAATTCATCCATTATCCATCCATCCGCCAATCTGTTCTTCTGTCCATCATCCACCATCCATCCATCATCCATTACCCATCCATCCATTGGTATGCCTATCAATCTGACCAACTTCCCATCATCCATCCATCTATCATACATCCATTATCCATCATATATCCATCCATCACCCATACATCCACTATCCATCATCCACCCATCAATCATCCATCCATCAGCCAGTCTGTTCTTTTGTCCATCATCAATCATCCATCCATCATCCATCATCCATTAGCCATCCATCCATTGGTCCGCCTGTCAGCTAGACCAACTGCCCATCATCCATCCATCTATACATGTTTCAATCATCCATCATCCATCATTCATCCATCCCCTCACTCAAGAATCTACTCATCTCACATCTATCCACCTAACCATGCAACCATCCTTCCATCCATCCACCCATTGACATATCCATTCACCATCTATCTATCCACCCACCCACCTATAACTTAATCATCAATATATTTATCTATGCACCCTTCAATCCATTTATTCATCCATGTAACTCTCCTCTTTCTACCCACTCACCCATCTTTGATCCATCTGTACATCTATGCTTGCACCCACTCACCCACCACTCATCCATCCACTCATCCATGTATAAAAACATGCTTATGCACACAAATGAAAAAGAAATAAAGGAAAAGATCAGGAGTGAGAATGAGAGGCAGAGAGAAAGAGACAGTAGGAGACAATATGAGCGTTTGTGCTTTTCCCCGGGATGGATTTGCGGCGAGAGACTCCCTCAGCATATTTTAAATTGTTGGTTTCCAGGCTGCTATGCAGAATTCACACAGCATAATTGACTTGAAGGTCATGACTGCATTTTAATCATATGTGGAAGAGAAATCATGCAGCTGATCAAATAGCAGTAACACCCATTTAAGAGGGAAAACAATCCACTGTGAAAACAAATCCACACACTTGGCTGAGGTCTCTGCATTCAAATTGGCTTTGTGTGAGCAAAGATAAACAGAGTTGCCCTTTTTCTAACACGGAGGCACTCCCCAAATCGCGACTCTAGCCTCAAATGACCTGACAAATATTAGGACAAAGAGGATGAGCCTCTATCAAAATGCAAACATCCTCAGAGCATGCCTGCAGGTACCTACGGTCTTCTATTTTGTCAGAAAAGGAAGGCTCGGGAATCGTCTTTCCAAGTCCACACAATGGAAGCAGCCTGCCCCTTGGTTCTGAATTTTGTCTCTTTTGGAATGAAGAGGAAATTAAATGCGTTGGTAGGTGCACGTAGATGGAAGTGTCCTGTAGGGAGGGGTGTCTCCTTGGGCTTGCACAGAATGGACAGGATAAAGGGACACCAGGTGAGGATGGCTAAATTCATTTCAGATGTTTTTCGACCTGTAGGATGGCATCTAGATGCATGTCATGTCGAACACACTGGGTGCTGAAGACAACGGAAATGTATGCTCACATGGCATGGAGGTCAGACATCAAAGATAGAAGTTAGCCCACGTTTGGTGTCCTCTGGACGCTCAGAAGATAAGGACTCTCGTCCATGTCTCTCTCTCAGCTTCTGGTGCATGGGTCACAATTCTTAGTGTGACTGTGTGTGGAAGCACTATTTCATCTCAGTCTTCATCTCCCAGGATGGTCTCATTCTGTGCCTGTCTGTGTCCAACTTTTCAATTTTATAAGCACACAGGTCATATTGGATAAGGGACCCACCATTCCCCATCAGGACTTCATTACCAATCGTAGACTCTATTTCCAAATGAGGTTCCCTTCAGAGGTTACCATGAGTGAAGACTTGGGACTGTCTTCCTTGGGTGGGACAGAACTGAAGCCATGACTTATTCCTGGCTTCTGAGTGATATCCAGGTTGTAACAATTTGATCATGGTGTCCATCAAGGATGTTCTGTGATCAAGGGTTTCTATGAGTTGGGTGTTGATGTCCCATTGAGTCAGAACACTCTAGATGGATGGGTTAACTCTGCCTGAAAGAGATCTTCTAAATCTTCCTTCCTACTAGCCACTGAGACACCGCTGGGTCCTCACCTCAGTCATCTGCAGGAGAGATATGACATAAAAGGATTAAGAAAGACATTTCTCTTTCCCTCCTTTCCTCAGAAATGTACTCCACCAAGGGCTACAAAGGAAGTCACCCCTCTCTCTCTGGATTTTGCTCAGGATTGGTCACACAATCCAGTTAACACCAGATACATTAGTAAATAAAAAAGAACACACGTAATTACATGTAGAGGGAGAATCTACAAGGATTTATATTGCAAAGGAAATAAAAAAGGAAGGTGTACATCCTGAGGTGAGGAATGGGACAGGGGAGGGGACTCACATGACAAGAGAGGGAGACTTAAATTACGAAGATCAGACGCTATGTGATCAGATGTCACACCTCTTTACAAAGAGGTTTCTCCCACAGAAAGTGCATTTCTGGTAAAAAACCTGATTCTGGATAATATCCCCAATATTTATATGTCCAGGTAATTAAGGAAGTATTGAAAGCTTTTCATGATTCCTCAGGATCTCAGACGACCTTAGAACAAAATAATGCACTTACCATTGTGATAGGTCTTGCAATGGTATGTTCTGAATAGCCTGAACACCTCAGGGAGACTGTTCTGAATACCTTGGGAATGTAGGGATTGTGATAAATATCAAGTTTCCAGAGGCCTCCCCGCCACCTGTACGTATAAACCTCAGACACCACACTTGCATGTTTTCTAGAGCGATCCTATATTCCAAGCATTATTCTACTCTCTCACCACCTTCCATTACCTCTCCTTGACCATTTGTGATGGACAACAAATATGAGCACGAGCTGCTGAAAGACAAATGATCATCAGAAAGACTTGGACACTCCACAGTTGGCTCGATGAGAAATCCCAAGTAGTTCATGGTCATCAATAATGTAACACCAGAAGAATCTCTTCTAATGAGAAGTACCTTTGATTCCCCAATGTCTATAACATTGACCATACTTTTCATCTCTTCTCCCTGCTGTTCTGACTACATACCTGCTCCTTGCCTGGCATGAATGGATATGATGTTCTCTGTCATCATTTAGAGGAAAATATTATTAGCGGTCTTTTATTGAACATTTCTGTTCAATTGGAGAAATCTTTCATAGACTCACCCACATTCCCTCCTGTCCTTTGTTCTGTTTTTGGAGCATATTCCAACTCGATCTTTTTCCTATGCCAAATAGTTACTGCGGCTACATTTGAGAAAATTACATTTGAATCTTTCATTCTCTTCCTCCATAAAACAGAGATGGGTTCCACTTGGATGAAGAACTCATGCTGGATTCAAGTATAACCTTGGGGTGGTTTGGGAAGAAGAAAGGAAGCAAGAATGCCAGACATTCTGTGATTCCCAATGTCTTGTCTCTTCATTACCTCCAAGAAGAACCGGGGTATAGACTGAACATGCGCTCAATACAATTTATAAATGAGAAAATAATTTTCATTTTGAAAAAATGTCTGTTGATTGCATTCCTAAGGAATGAAGTGCATCTTCTAGATATATTTAGAGTCTCAAAGGACTTCTTGGGCTAACAGCCCTTCCAAGGTACTGAAATTCTATGCTGGTATCTTTTGCACATATTCCACTTCTGTTCAGAGAAGTCAACTTGAGTAATGAAGGCATCTCCCTGAGCCCTCAAAACTTTTCTTTAATCAATATGCTCCATGCCCTAGTGGCAAAAATTTCCTGAAAGAGCTGTTTCTTATTCTTGAGTCTCACATTATATTGATTTATAAAGGTTCTAAACTTCTATTATTCTACCCTCCAACTCATAAAGAGTCTGTGTTAGGGCCAATGTTGGCTGCTAAGAATGTTGTGGAGGTAAATAGATCATTTCAGCAAGTTCTCTTCATCCCACTGACTTTAAGAAAAAAACAATTTCTCTCTTACCTCCTTAGTGGGAAGAAAATGCAACCAACCTCACTCATCATCATGAGATTTTGGACCAATAATGGGGACAAGATCAAGATTTATGGAAGAATGCATACTTTTTTTGCAGTTTTCATCTCAATATTTATGTTGATGTATTTTTCATTTAAAAATAAATAGCATTACATATTTCAAAAGAACTCACTTTCTGGAGGAAGCATTTTCCAAGAAAACCGAAATGGCGAAAAACTACCAATTAGGGATAATCAAATCATCCTAGAATCACCAGTGTGCATGCCACACTACAGATATTTTCATTAGTGCTGTCTCTTTCTGTAAGCCTGTCTGCATTTTCACCCACTATATAGAAATAATTTGGGAAAGATAAATATTTAATTGCAATAGCTATAACAGCTGATCAGTTGTAATAAAAATGTTTTATACTTAAATATGTACTTTTGTGCTTAGATGAATACTTTATATATAAATGGATCTATAGATTCAACTATATCAAGATGTAAAAAGTGATTTATGTGATAAAACTCCTGTTTTATATATTTATGGGTGGACATATGTGACCCTGTATCTTTACCTAAGTGCATATATATGTATGCAGTTATGTGCCCAAGAATTCTCTCACTGCTGATGACTTGTTGTATTTAGTGACTCACATTTGCAATTCAGAAAAAAAAAGGATTTATTCATGCAAACCTTTAGAACTTTCCAGGCTCTGTACCCAGCCCCGGTGCTTATATGATATTTGTAAAGATGGGTGTCATTCAAGAATGCACCATTGAAAATCACAGGGATGAGTCTATTGCTTTGTGTAACACGGTCTCTAACCATGAACCTGACCATCTGCAGAAGTCAGAATAGATGAACATAAAGAATTTCCACCAGGCACTGCTTCCGAGAGCCTTGGGAAGGCTTGTGCTGTGCAGTGACACACATTTCAGAGCAACTCAGCTAACCTTGGAAACCTGGCCTTAAACTTTTCTGAGCTGGCTCATTAGCCTGGGTGTCTTGGTGCCTTCCCCTGACATGCCATTAGGCTCCTCCTGGGGTAGAGGGAGCTTGTCTCCCACGATAAGTGCCGCCCAACTGTTCCGATGATTTATTATCTCTTTGAACCGTGACATGGATCATCACACCAAACGCCACGGCACCTTAGCAAACTGCCCGGGTCTTTCATCACCACGCACCTCTCATGACAAGACCGGGAGCCATAAAATGCTGTGCAGAGACCAGCCTGGGGGTCAGAGGAAATGTGAGCTCAGAAAGGGCCCAGGTATTTGCAATTTCTATAGCACACAATAACCTCTTCCTGAGAAATGACTCCCTGTCATTTCCAGCTCTACTTTTTGTCAATACTTGATGAGTTTTACATCCAAGTGTAAGGTGATTCTTGATTGCGTATCTATATATCTATATCAAGTATATTTCTCCATAAACCATTTCTATATCTCCCTATTTATAAAACATCCATATCTAATATTTCTATGTCTGCATCACCTATGTATACCCATCTAGAGAGAAATAAGATTGCTCACTATATAAATACATTGCACATATGTACACTACTGAATGTATATTTATATGAAATGTCAGTGATGAGCTTATAATATACAGTAGATGTAAGCATTAACATATGTATATGTGTATCTAGTTGGTATCTATTTAGAAATGCATATAAATATGTATCATGCATGATCATTGATTATATATCATCATGGCATATATAATGCATATACAGTATATATGATTTATGTATAATTGTATGCATATATGTTTTATATATAAAATCAGAGCAGCCTTCAAATCCTGATAGGAAGCCATTATCAATGACAAGTTTACACTTTAAGAAACATCCAACATATATTATTACTCAGCTTTTCTATAGTTTTCTGCTCACTTTTAGTAGATTATGCCTAATGATGTATTTAGTGGTACTCATGATCTAAGTCATTCACATTTGCCGACTTTTTACTGCTGTCTCTTTATCCAATAGATGCATTTCAATTTCTTTGTTTACTCATTTTTCTTGCTTTTTGTTCACAGGGCTCCATGCATGGAGGAGATTGAATCTGCACCTCTCTCCGTGTGCAGGTCCCAGCACCTCCTCCAGCAGATCCCAGGGCCCTTCTCCCCCACCTGCTCCCTCCTTCCTCCCCTGGTCCCTCCTCCACCCCTGGGAGCCGCCGTCTGTGTCCTGGGAGCTCTGCGCTTGAGATTTATGTCTTTATCTCCACGTGGAGTGACACCATCCTGTCTTCTGTCTCTGACTCATCTCACTCAGCAGGGTCCCCTCCAGGTGCCTCCAGGGGGGACAAAGTGCATGATGTCACCTTCTTCACAGCTGCCTCGAGTCCCATGGAGGGTCCACACCCCAGGGTCTCCATCCGTCCTCTGTGGACGGGCCCTGAGGTCGTGTCCAGGTCTCGTCTGCTGGGACCTGTGCTGCTGGGAACACAAGGTGCAGATGTTCTTTTTTCTAGTTAGAATTGTTGTATTTTCTGTTTCTATGCCTACAAGTGGGATTGTTGAATCAAATGGTAGATACATCATTTTTTGAGAATCTCTAGGCTTTTTTCAAAATAATTTGCATTAACTTACATTCCCACCAAGAGTAAAGCGAACCCACACGATGGCAGAAGATATTTTTACAATATACTTGAGAGAAGAGGTTAATCTCCTAAATATATAAAGAGCTTATACACTTCAATAACAAAAGAGCAACTCAAAAAATGGTAGAAGAAATGAATAGACACCTTTCTGGAGAAGACACACAGACACAGGAAAAACATTCTGCTCATCTCTCACTGATGGAGTTTAATTTTCTTCTGTGCTTGCTTCAGCAATCTCTTTCAAAAATAGTGAATACCACATTGCTCTTTCCCCATATTTCTTGATGTATAAGAAAAAATAGAATATGTGTTTTTAGGCACTGGTGGACAATTTTTTTTAATTAATAATAATATTCCAGGATCTTAGAGAAAGACATTCAACGGGTACAAATTATTTTCCCATTGAACCAATAAAGAAGAGCTCATTTTTCCCAGCACCAAAAGTTCCCAAGGTACAGAGATGCACCGATAAGTGTCTTGCCTGCAGAAATGGAGTGATTTCTGATTTTCTCTTCTGAAAACATACTTCATCTTAGATTGTAGCAGACTTAAAGTGGCATATTTACTGGGGAGTCAAAAACAATATGTGTTTTGTTAGAAACAGGATTTTAGACAGTTATGGATTCAAGTTTTTAGAGCAGAGCTCTCTCAGACAAATTAAAAATCAAAATTGCATTTGTTCTGCTATGTGAATTTGAATGAACACTGAACAGAAGGAAAGCAAAGAGCATCCTCCACCAGCACTTGCAACATTAATAACCAGAGATACTCAGGTAATCCATCAGTATATCAATACATCCTCTAAGATATTGAGAAGTCACACATGTGTTGTTAATAGTAAGTAAGAAGCAACTTTCAGATGAGTAAGTATATGATTGAAAACTCTGGGTGTATACCGACCAAAACATCAAATCCATTGCAAATAAATATTGCAGGTCCTGTTTATTATGTGTTTAAAATGCCACAAAAATGTACTCCACAGATATTTTTTTCATCTGCCAGTTATGTCTTTAATTTCTTATGCATTGCCCAGTTTTCATGTCTAGCAGGGACATTTAATCAGAATGATCAAATACACCTTTAAAGAGTGTTATTAAATTTCAACTCCTGATTTTTATACCCCGTTTATATATTGCAGCCTTGTACGTGAGATTATGTATGTATTGACTGGCAATACTAATCAAGCTTCCCTAAGAACACATTGCAAGTCATAGAAGATAAAAAAAAAAATCGAATTAGGATTTCTCCACAATCTACGTGCATGGAGGTAGGGCTGTCAAGATCACCTGGGTGTATCTTTGTGGGATGGTTACTGACCCCCAAATAAAATGCTTTGCCTTATTTTTCATTCTGTTTTAGTTCTGAGTCATGAATCTTGTATATTTATATAGACTAGAAATTACACACTTCTCCACATTCCTGAATTTTACTTGGTCTCATTATCCTCATAATATATAAATTAAAAATGACAAGCTTGATGAAGTAGAAAATTCACCTACCTAATGCAAATTATCACAAATCGTCCATTACGCTTTTCCCTTATTTTATTTTATTTTTTTGCTGGTGTGGTGTTTTCAGATTATTTTCAGTTTTTCTGTGAATTGTTTGGAAGACACAGTGCCTGATAACATGAGAGAGCATCATTGCAAATCACTCTCGTGTGTTCAGCTTATTTAAAAAATCCACCAGTGTTAAACAATACTCACAAACAGTCTTTCCAGGAAGGAAAGATAAAAGGTCCCTGGATAATTGGCAAGAATGACTTTGATTTCCATAAAGGTCAGCTTGTCCTAGGTCAAAAAACATCTCAGTTCTAGGGCTGCCCCACATTTGAAGAAAAAAATCCTTTCATGCACGTCCTAGGGAAATCGCACTATGCTAAATTCTAGGCTCCCTCAGAATAGCATCAGTAAGGACATAAATGTATTAGAAATAAATTCATATTTGAGTAGCCACGTTAAATGTACAAATGATTGCCATGGAAACCTAGCAAGGTTCTCATTAATTCTGGGACATTTCCTATTCCAATGTCTATGCATCTTCAGGCAGCACAAGAATATATCTGAGTAGATGGACTTTTTTTTGCAACCCTCTTTGCTTCTGTTTGCATGGGCATGTAGTTTTAAGAAAATGTTTGTATAAAAAGCAAATAAAACAATACGCCTCATAAGGTTTTCCATCAGCAAAGCCCAACAAAACTTCACCATTCTTTTTCAGGTCGTTATTTTGGGATATAATGCATTCTTTTTCAGGACAAGAGAGCATACATAGCTAAGAATATCATTTCGGGTTCTGCATTTCCCCAGTCTTAGTGCAACTAGATGACAGTCCACTGCACGGTGAAGATCACCATCCTGAAGCTGATTCTGCCTCTAAAATGATCTTTTTAAAAGCCTATCTCCTTGTTCTCAGGGTCCCACTGGGGAATTATTGTCTTACCATTTCTTCTGTGTCCAGAGAGTAAATGGAACTGGGTTGTAAGACTGGGAAGATAACATCTCCATGGAAGATGGAGAAGGAAACAGGTGAATCCACCCTCTGATACCCTGGAGATGGGTGTACCTTTAAAATGGTCATCTGCAAAAATGTGGAGGTTCCTCAGAATCTTCCTGAGACTACAAAAGTTATTCAAACTCACTGCATAAACACAAGGCAGCTCTCTAATGTGTCTATCAGTCCATTTCAAAGTTCAAATTTCAAACAATGTCTATATTTGGATTTCAAGCACTAATTCAATAAAGTCTTACTTGTGAAAAATGGGCTTGATCCACCCGTGTCTGGTGCTTTCAGGAATCCCATTGGCCCCTATGTGTTAAGAAATGGAACGTTCTCTGGGCTTCTTCAACACCAAGGAAAGCTTAGGTCTTTAAATATCAAGCTAGGTAAATTTCTGAAGCCCTACTTAAAAAAAATTATGTTTTGCTAGATGCTCTAGAAAACTGTAGTGAAACTAAATGTGCTCTGACAGAAATAATTTATTATGAAGTCTATTTTTATACTAACCCAAAATACCAGAAAGAGGTGGAAATAAAAAGAATATCACAAATAACTGTGTCTCCACCCTAGGTGGGACCAGCTTTATCCTGCGGGAGCAGTGCCCTCTTTATTTTGCAACTCTTCACCCTCATCTGGTCCCTCTTCCTTCCCTGGTCCCTCCTCCACCCCTGGGAGCCGCCTTCTGTGTCCTGGGAGCTCTGTGCTTGAGATTTGTCTTTATCTCCACGTGGAGTGACACCATCCTGTCTTCTCTCTCTGACTCATCTCACTCAGCAGGGTCCCCTCCAGGTCCCTCCAGGGGGGGACAAAGGGCATGATGTCACCTTCTTCACAGCTGCCTCCAGTCCCGTGGAGGGTCCACACCCCAGCGTCTCCCTCCGTCCTCTGCGGACGGGCCCGGAGGTCGTGTCCAGGTTTCGTCTGCTGGGACCTGTGCTGCTAGGAACACGGGTGCAGATATTTTGTTTACATTGCTCTCTGCATGGAGGACATTGAATCTGCACCTCCATCCGTGTGCAGGTCCCAGCACCCCCTCCAGCAGATTCCAGGGCCCTTCTCCCCCACCTGTTTCCTTTTTCCTCCCCTGGTCCCTCCCTCCATCCCTGGGAGCCATTGTCTGTGTCCTGGGAATTCTGTGGCTGAGATTTATGTGTGTTTCTTTATATTCCCTAATATAAAGACAATCCTATCATTGCTTTTCTTTCTTTCTTTCTCTCTTTCTTTCTTTCTTTCTCTCTCTTTCTTTCTTTCTCTCTCTCTTTATGTTATTATTGTTTATGGTCTGGCTTCTCTCACTAATAATTTATCCTTTTTTTTTTTTTTAAAGAAAAGGATGCATGATCACCAAAGACCATCAACACAGTTAAGCGCTGATGGTGAAATATCTGAAAAATAAAATTATTAAGACTTGGATTTTGAAGTCCTCATTCAAATGCATGCATGAGAATGTTATCAACATGTGATGTGTTTTCGATGATGTATGAATGCTTCTGCTCCACCGAGAGTTCTGGTTCTTCTCTCCTTTGAAGGCAGGTGCCCCAGGATCTGGAGCCATATAATTTGAATCCCATGCCATCTCATTATGCTGTGGATGAGGACGACAGGATCCTGGCCGATGAAAGAAAATGCAGAACTTCAGAAGCAGGTTGGGTCCCCAAAGCGTCAGCAGGGTCCCCCTTTCCAAGAACCTGTCCCCAAGGTGAAGTGAGAGCACAGAGGTCAGCCTGGACCGGGGCTTTGTCCAGGTCTTCCTGCATGAAATGGGATTTCTGGGTGCAGATGGATGGCAGCCTGAGGGTTTCATTGCTCTGAGAGCTGCAGGGGGAGGCTGGGCCCCAAAATCTTCAAGTAGAAGCGGTCCCATCAGCAGGAACATCCAGGGGAACTGAGAACTGCATCCAGGGAAACCAGTCGATGACCGACAACATCAATGGGTGTCTGTGCGCCGCCATGTCAAGGAAAAGGAGTGGATGACTGAGAACATCGATGGTAGGTTTCCTTCTGTGAAATGACAGGTCCATGCAGCGCCCTGTTTCCTCTGTGGGCTGTTGGGAGAAGGAGGTCCAGCCCTTTTTCTGCCTAAATGGGTTTTCCTGGAGAACGCGATTCTGCAGGAACCTCCGGGTGCACAATCTTGGGAGAGCAATTGAGAGGACAGGAGGTCAGAGTCATTGTCATCATAAGGCTGAGATGTCGTCTTCCATTTTGATGGGGATGAGTGTTCACAGATGCTCTCCGCCTGGGGTTTTAGGGGGAATCAAGATCAGGGCCTGGGAAGTGGTGAGAGGTGTGCTCCTCAGGGGTGTGGGGTCATCATTCCACACCCAGGTGCACCTCTGCCAAATCAGCACCTTGTACACGTAAATGCACATCATCTCCTTGTCATCGACACCAGTGAAACCGTGGACAAAAGTAAGCATGGGATGATACTATGCCTATATATGTACAGTGTTTAAGAGTCAGGAATCTTCATACTGTCTCAATAATGGCTGTTCCAGTGAGCATTCCTGACAGCAGTGAAGAGGATTTCAATTTCTTCTCGTTATCATCACTTCGCTTTTCTTTCTTCTCTTTCATGCTGCATTTCTCTGTCATGATATTTCTCTTCTTCCTCTTCTTTTTATCCTCCTCTTCCTACTTCTCTTCTTCCTCCTCATTCTTTTTCTTCTTCCTCCTCCTCCCTCGCCTTCTCTTCTTCCTCTTCCCCCTCCTTCTCTTCTTTCTCCTCTTTCTCTCCTTCCTCTTCCTCCTCCTCCTTCTCCATCACTTCTTCCTCTTCCTCCCCTCCTTCTCATGCTCCTCTTTCTCCTCCTCCTGCTACTTCTCTTCCTCCTCATCCTTTTTCTCCTTCTCCTTCTCCATCTTCGCTCTCTCCATACGTTTCTCAATAATGGCTGTTCCAGTGAGCTTTCCTGACAGCAGTGTGATAATAGGCATTCGAACCAGCATGAAGCAATATCTCATGCACTGAAAATATGTTAAGGGGTGAAGTCTCATATTCATTGTTTTTATCCCAATAAGGAAAACAAAGTGATATTAATGCATACTCATCATCATTATATTCTGTGCTGTCATGCATTCACAATGAAGAATCATTCCCAATAAGAAAATTCTTCTTAAAACAAAAGTATTCACTTTATACATCACATGCCATGCATACAATAAAACAAATCTTTTCAAGATGGACAGTTTTTTTTTATTAGAATGATAGGAAAACTATAACTTTTCAGATATTTGTGTTTGGCTACTTTTTTCCCTTCAAAACTGAGGTATGCTTGTTGTTTCCAGAAAGTGACTGACAGTATTTGTGGTCAATGATAAACTTGAACTTCCAAGAGAACAATCGAATTTTGCTAAACTTGTGTCTCATCAGGCAAGCTAGCTGCTTCTCCGAATTAAAGGTGGCTTTTGATTAGATCAATGGCAGTTAGTAACAGTTGTGATCTCCGGATGTCATTTCACAAGATTTGTCATAATTTACAAGATCCACAAAACTCAGTGAACATTATTTCCCAAATAAAGCAAGTATGGTATAGCAAAATCATTCATGAAGTAGATGTTCCCTCCAGTGCAATTGGTAAGTAAGGCAGCTAATTGTTGATGTTGATACAAGACAGTAAAAAAGTAAAGCACTATAAAGCTTTCAGATTCCATATGGCCATAATTGACTTCGAGGAAACTACCTCTTGGGTTTTGGAGTTATGTTAAACCTTACCTACCGTCAAAAGACTATTAAAATAGCTTCCCCTTTTCTAGTGATCTAGGTTCGTGAGGACAAATGTTCTCCAACCTTAACTGAAGCAGGATATTGCAACCCATTAGAGACATGGAAAGACAATTTATGACTCTATTAAGCTAGACAATAAAACAATTGCAGAAAATTTTAAGAATGCATTTTTTCAGCAATTTTTTCCTGATCTTGGAATAACATAATTGCTTTCATGAAAATACCTTGTTCATTAACCTGTTATGTGTGTATCATCACTGTTTTTCTAACAAGAATTATTAAGTTTGCATCTCTTGTATTAAGGCAAATAGCATCTATTTTTTTCTCATGATTATTGAAGAAACATTGCATTATATCATTATATAGATTTAATATGGGCATGGCCATAAATTAACAACTATATAAAATACATTAACTTCACCACCAATGGTCCAATTCCTTCACCATAATATTAAGCTCTTTTTTTTACAAAATTGACACCTTTTTTGGTTTTCAATTTTAATTCCTACAAGGTTTAGTATAGATCGGGAAAATGCACATGAAGCAACATTCAGGGAGCATACACAAATGTTAAAGCTCTGAAAGAGTCTGTGGGCTTTGAAAAGCCATAGTTCAAAAATTATCCTTGCTACATTAGAATGTTTTCTATTGATTTCTTTCTATTACATTATCTTGACTAATCTGCTTTGAACTTTATATTTGCCCTGGAAGAGTCAGATTTCTAGCTAAAGTTTACACTCCCTTTGAGAAATTAAAATGTTTCTTCCTTATGACTTAATCTTCTCTTCTAGTCAATAGCTTCCAAGGGATACCAATCAAAAGAGCTCATGAAGCGTTGTCTTGTCTACGTGCAAGGTCTTGCCTCATGACTCTCTGCACATGAAGTTGCTTCATCTGGACAGATTCCAGTCCCTGACGGTGGGATAGAGACCTCTTAAAAGTTAGAAAAGTGGGAGGCAGCCAGGAGAAGATTTATCTACTTTAGTCCACCTTCCTAATGACCGTCCTAGTTCCAGTATCCATTCTCACTGGGAAACTCTGCCTTCCAATTGATTTCAGGGGTTATTAAGTTATGAGGAATACACATGTGGATGTCTCATGTATTTATGCCCCATGCTGCTTCCAGTCCAGAAACATATATTATTCCCACACAGTGGGAACGCATTAAAATGCTCTTATTTCAAAAAAAAAAAAATAAATCACACACTACACCACTCTCCAAAGACAAATTCAATTAAACATTTAAATACTGCTTCCAGAATTAGCATTTTGCTCTTAATGCATCATCTTTTTCAAGACTGTAGATGCCACAGAATTTTTTTCTGAGAACTTTTCCCCCCTCCTAAAATATGGACAAATGAGCACACCCCTTCTCTCTTACAATTTTTGTTTTTATGTTGCCACTTTTACATGTACAAATTTCTGCAATGTAATTAAGTCTTTGGGGTTTCAGGGTTGGGTGAATTCCAAAAAAAAAAAAAGTTCTAACTTGATAAAAAGAAAGAATTCCGATATTATGTAAATATTATTCATTTAAACATTTAATTGGATTCTTGGTGATGAAAATGTATTCCTACATCATTGAAACTATGCTACCAAAGAAAATTCCAATATCAAGTTCTGTTAGATTCTCTGGGTTTCTTTGTTGGCTTTCAACTTTTGTCTCTTCTTAGAGCTTATGGAAAACACTTTGTTATAATTCTTGGACACTGGTCTTCTTACCCAATTTCTGCTCTTTCTTCAACTGATGGAAGATTTTGAGCATTCTTAAATCTTTTCTTTCTAGAATATCATAAAAGATTTTAAATCATTTGTGTTCACATTGCAAAGAAATCCTGCAATTTGAGGGGATATTATTTCATTGTGTATAGGCCCATAATAATTAGGTGTTGATACACGTTTGCATATGTATATAAGCATATATTAGAACTGATGTGTATATATGCACATATATAATGCACAAAAATGCGTATTTGACTCTTGTTTTTTATAGGCTTTTTTTGCTCACCCATCTCTGTCATATAATAGCAGTATATAAAGATAGGTATCTATATCTATCTCTCTAGAGATAGATATATATATATGTACCTTTTCTGTATAAGCTTCAGTCTCTTTGCAAACTCCGTACATGTAGTTTGTGCATGTTTTTTTAGAATTGCATGGAACATATTTATTATTACAGCGAAAACTTGTATCTGGAAGTGATTATCCTTCATTTTCTGTCCTACCTCTCATTTTTTTAAGTCTATCATTTTTTGTGGAATTCTCCTCTAATGTGTTTACTGCTTTCCGTCACTGATCATTTTGAGAAAGCACCAGGAATAGTGTAGACACCATAATGCCTTCAGTTCACTACTGAGATGGAAAAACAAGTCATCCTACTTTTATGACCTTGACCAGTTGGTTTCGCTGTCCATCTCAGTAGAATCACCTTTATATGAACTCAAATGAGAAATATGAGCCTTGCCAGCTTTATCCTGCCATTTCCAAACCCTGGACCATCTTTTAGAATGCATTTTTCCTTTGCTCTCCTCTTGTTTTTGACAGAAAAAAGTTAATAGGTTTAGAATTCACTCCAGAGAAGCCTTTATTTAATCATCCACATTAGCCACACTAATTAGAGTTTTCATTACTGGCTGCTACCAACTCTGTGTGCAAAATTACCTTCAAGTGTTATTTGTGGTGGGGCATCCACATTCCAAAGCTTTTCTGTCAATCTGCCCAACTCCTGAGATTTTAGAGCCAGGCTGCCTTTTATCTGACTTCCACTTGCTTTCAATAAAGGAGCTGAAGCAACCTTTTCTCTGAGATGGCGAAACCCATTTGAATTGATCATATCTGATTGATAGCCTTCTAAGATTAATAAACAAAAAAGACAGGCACTGTGTTATCAAAAGCTTGCCAAACACATTTATCTTCAGAGACCATGATTGTGCTTAGGAACCAAAGGTGGTTTTCATAACTTAGAAGCATATGGGCTGGATTCATTAATATGCTAACGTCTTAACATTATTCATCCAAGCTCTCCTGATTAGAAGCTAACATACTATATTATCATTAAACAGCATAGCAAAAGCCTTCATTTTCTAAGCACTCATTAAACCAGCAGGTCTTCCTCTCATTTTTCTTTAGCATCAATTTTGTATATTAATGAAAACCATTATCTTGAAATATTTAACAGATAGCCAAGAGGAAGATCAAAGGATTGTAATAATTTAGCCTGAAACCATAAAACCTGAGGAATGATAGAAATTTAAAAACATCATGCAGACATCAGCCATTTCCAAATTCTTTTAAGAGAGTAGACTTGGAAACCTGCTTAAGTTTTTTTAAGAGGGTTATATATTTTAGAACTTTTAATAGACTATATATATATCTATATATATCTATATATATAGATATATATATATAGTTAAGGGTATTCTTAGGTGATGCATATTGAATATTTCCAATATTCACACAGTCCCAAAGCCTTCAACACTTGAATACATTAATGATTCAAGTCCTTGGTCAACAAATACTTTAAGGGGCTGTCTTTTCACCAAAGTTTTAACAACATAAAGAAACAAGATTCCTAAGTAGATTTGACTTGCCCTTCCACAGTGATTATTTTTTAATAAACATGTGCCTGGGTCATATGGGAAAATTTTTTTTCCCTAAAAATAGATTCAGATGCTCCAGGTATTTTCTGTGCTAACTCTAAAGCACCACGTCACGAAGCAAACTAATTGGGTCCTAATCACTATGCTCAGAAAACGTTTGGGTGGATTGGAATGGGCATAGCTGTAATTTCCTAAAGGCAAATATTTTTGCAAACAGAAATATGCACAGTCTGAATATAGAAAGAGTATCAATGCTAATTCTCTCTTGGGCTAGCATGGAAGGTGGTCATTCTAGAGTGGTCTTTGATTTTTGCCAGGTCAATTAGTCACCTTCTGTCTTCCCAGTATGGAAAGGTGGAGTCCTTCTTCGAAGAATTTTTGGGACTTTCTCTTCTATGAGTTTAAACAAGTTTCATTCTTTTGAGTGCTCCAGATCAGGAACAGTTGGGGAAATTAAAAATAGGTTAAGAAAAGCTATCTCTCTCAAGGTAGGATATGATTGCAACGTGTTTTTTTTTTTTTTTTTTTTTTTTTTTTTTTTTTAAGGTAGGAAGATATTAGAGAGGGAATATATGTTTTGTATATGGTAATATGGTGTTAGGTAAGGATATGACAACGTTTGATGTAAAAGGAAGGGAATTTGATCAACTATTTTCAAGTACCTACAGCAAAATTATTCAAGAGCCTGTCATAAATCAAATGATGAATAAAGCAGTCGCTTTTGTCTGGAATTCATTATCAAGTGAGGGAAAATGATGTCCCCATAAGAGCTCTGTTATAAGATGCATGGAGATAAAGGGCATTGTTCATTCTGCAAGCTTCAAAGACAATGGGTCTAATGTGTTTTATATAACTTTCTATTAAAATATCCAAAATAATTTTATTAGACCTGAATGCTCCTATCAAAATAGGTATGTGAGTCTTTCCTAATTCTTTCATCTATAATTAATAAGGTCTAGAGAGAATATGATAGTTATGGGAAAGGAGAAGAAATGCATGGCTTTGAATAAGGAAAGAGGAAAAAATAAGAGGCTTTGTGAAATAATAACATTTCAGCGTTTACTTGAAGATTCTTTGCATGTTAACAGGTGTCTCTGGGGAAGGATATTCCAAGAAGGTGGAGTCATATACCAATTATTTGCTGTTCATTGAATTTGAAAATTAGAGGATCAGAAACCTTAGCAAACATGATCTCTGTGCCTTGATGCTTTGAGATGCAGACTAACTTGGGTTGCAGTCTGATTTAGGGTCCATAAACAGCAGCAGGGAAAGAAGAAAGTTCTTAACCAGATGAATCCCAAAGATTTAGGTGATTATTTTGCTTTTATTTGTGGAACAGGAACCAGGGACCCCCCCACCCCCACTTTCTCCTAGCCTAAAGACTGATTGTCCTGTCTGGTATGTAGTATCTTGGATTTATGGCGTGGAGGGCTGTGGGGAACATGGTCCCAGTCTTCTGAGTTCTTTTAAGGCTGAGCAAGCAAATGCATGAGCATCAGACACATTAGCAGATGGAAAGATCACAGCAAATCACACATATGCAGCATCTACCTGGTTGTGGGTTCTCAGATCCCTAGGACAGAGAGACAGACTGACATACTGAGGGAAGAATGGGAGAGGAGCCTGAGACATCAAGGGAAGAGGATGATGTCACAAGAGGGGTGACTTTGGAGGACGAAATCTTGTCTCTTGATGGTTGTCCTGCCTTTGAGTAGGTTGCTGTGATAAAAAAACGTACTTCTGGAGATGACCCCATGTCTCAATATTCAGGAATTGGGAACATCTTCTCTTGACAGTTATAGGAACTGGATTAATCTTTACCTCCATGTACCAGGATGAAATATGTTATAGAATCTGCTCTAGACAGCTTGCATAAGGGCTATGTGCCATTTTTGGAAGACCCATTCTACAGACCCAACATCATAATTTCCAGGCATCTAATGACAGGTATCTAAGGTTCCAAATCTCTAAAGAAAAGGGAGGCATGGATAATCTTTGCAACTAGGTTTCTTCTGTCTTCTGTTCAGCCATCTATAGATTGTTGGTGTCAGATGGCCAACTTGCAACAGTTCAGACACCCTGACATTAAACTTCTGCTGGACTCGATTAGACTGCAACATGATCTTTAACCAGCAAAATGATCGTTCACTGAGAAAAGAGAGTGCTGTTCTTGAATCTAGTGAGAAATATAAATTCTGAGGCTGACCCATTGGGCATCAAAAAACTGAATGTCACAGCTACATTCGTAATGCCCTGATTTGGTCTGAGTCTCTAATTGTAGGACACACTCGTATAAGCCAACATGCACATAAACAGATAGCATTTTCTATCTTTCTGTATTTTGCATGCATAGGAACAGGTTTATATTCAATCATCAGCATGTCTTGGAAAAGTAAGCATATTTGCATATATATATCATATGAATATATATGTTTGTATATAGAAATCAAACATTGGAGTAAACACATTATGGCGTGTGCATTTTATACTGCTGTGCCAGTGAAAACATTCCAGATTTCTCTACTTTCTCCATCCAAATAAGCAGATGACTAATTGCGCGATTGAATCCATGCATGTGTAAATGTGTGCATTTTTTCCTATTCTGAATTAATCCTTCACAGTTTTACATTTTTTCCTCATGCCATGTTCCACGTTAGCAAAATGAAAGAGACCCAACCCTCAAATCGACAGCAAAGAGATGGCGGGGTGGGTGGGGGTGGGACAAGTGCGACAAATTCACATATTTCTATTGAAACCACAGAAGGTCCTCTTCCACTAACTGCTAGTTTTCATGCAGGACACATTTTGGAAGGCTGAAGACTCGCTTAGAATTTGGAGGTGCAATTACCCTGGGAGGAAGAGTGATACGGAATACAGAATGTGCTTTTCTTTCTGTTGAACAGAATATAAAGTGATAGCATGCCTTGAAATGAGCCCCGTTAGATGTAGTCCATTAACGAAGGACCCTTTTAGAATTCATCAAATGCTCCTGGTTTTGAAGGCTCCCCGTCAGAACGATTGGGTCTAAGATGTCTACAGTGAATTCTGCCTTCTGATGACTTCACATTTCCTGTTGGTTTTTATGTGATTGGAGTGAATTAATCAATCCCTAAAAACTAAACTAAAAGCATTTCCTCAGATATATGAGCAATCGCATTCCCCTTCCATGTCCCATATCTCACTCTGCAAGGCTTTGCAATTCAAGAGTGTGCATTGCAGAGGGTGCATTGTGCCATCTAGGCAAATATTCCTAGAAAATATCACCCCACCAAGGTTCACACGTGCAGGGTGAGGTATGAAACACAAACTGCCAAGAATGGAAATAGCACACTTGGAGAATCAATCATCTCTGTTACTGTGCACTTAAGACATAGAAGATAGGAGTCCAAAGAAATCCCACAGCTATCCTTCCATAAATTTCCTCATGATTAATCAGAGCATTATCAGTCAAAGCAAATGTTCGAAGACAGATGATGTAGACATTAGGTGTTCATTCCCTGCTCACCATGTGCTATATGCCTTGAAGAATATGTGCCATGCATGTGAAATGATCATCTAAGACTTACAATACAGAGACATTATAGAAGCACAGTGAAAAAAATTAAAGCCAAATGTTTCTTTGCAAATCCTGAGCTATTTTTGTGTCTTTTATTGGCCACTTTAGGTGACATTTTCAGCATTTAAAATGCATATAATTATGTGTATTAGAGATAGATAATAGGCAGGAGGGATAGATACAGAGATGATGTATAGTTAGAGAAAATATAGGTGGGCATAGATGGATGGATGGATTGATGGATAAATGGATGGATGGATGGGTGGATGGATGAATGGGTGGATGGATGGATGGGAGGATGGATGGATGGGTGGATGGATGGATGGGTGGATGGATGGATGGGTGGATGGATGGATGAATGGATGGGTGGTTGGATGGATGGGTGGATGGATGGATGGGTGGATGAATGGATGAATGGATGGGGAGCTACATAGATAATAGATTGTAGATCATAGACAGATAATTGATAAACAGCTAATAAGTGATACATCCCTTATGTTGAATATACCCATATACACAGGTACAATGTCCTATGGACTAAATATTCCTATGACATTCATTTAACTCATCATTTCTCATTTATACAACCACACAATTACACACACCATAAAAATTTGTTCGGAGATGTCTGTGCTAAGATCTGCATCAAATTCAATGCTCTCAATCTGACTTTCTCTCTATAGAACTCAATTCCAAGTAAATAGATCAGAACCTCTAGCTTACTCAAATCCCAGCACATTCTTCCACATTTTCCAATATCTTTTTAGGTTCTGTTCTTGATGTCTTCCTTATAACTTTATCAACCTGATAAATAATATATCAGCCAGAACATAAGCCCCCAAAGTTGTTTGGGTTCCAGACCAGGTCCTAGTTTTGCTTTGTATTGTCTACAAACCTTCAGGAATTTGCTGTTGAAATGGTGACCCATTCTAGGGTCAGCAAAATTTTGGTGGACGATCTTAAACATGCATAGTTTAGTTTAAAAATTGTCTTGAGGGCACATTGAACTATCACACAATGTCGGTGTAAGAGGTGAATTATTATCAATGAAGCTCTGTACCTCATACATTCAGCTCACCATCAAACCACTCTTCACCAGGTAACTGACTCCGTTTACAGAATGCACCCACTCTCTTTCCCCTTCCCTCTGATAACCACTCATTTGATTCTATGAACTAAATGTCTGTTTTGTTTGATTTTGATCCTTTGTTGGTTTTGTGTCAGTCTAGAGGAGTGAAATCCTGTGATGTCTTTCTCCTTCTGATGTCCAAACAGGTGGGGGGAAACGGTAGGATTTCATATTTTTAATAGTAGAGTACTATTCTATTATGAATACAGATTTTTATATTATACATACATGCATGTGTGTATGTATATATATATATATATGTATAATGGAGAGAAGGAGAGATTACAATATGTGTACATCATTATCAGGAGAGGGAGAGAGTGTACATATTCTTTATTCCCTCCTGTGGGGACTTAGGTTGCTTCTAATTCTTGGTTATTGTAAAGAATGCAGCAGCAAGCACATCAACATGGGGTACATCTATCTCTTTTATTTAGATTTTTTTAGGTCTTTTTCAAGTAGATACCCAGAGGTGGGTAATGGGATTGTACTGATTTTCTATTTCCATTTTTTTTGCAGCAGTCTCCAAAATGGTTTCCATTTTTATTTGAACAGATACTTGAGGATGGGGATCAAAGGCACAGAAAGCATTCATCACAATGTATTTGCTTTGTGAAGGCAGTTTCTTGGCCATTCATGGGGCTGCTGGAATAAACCATGTTTATAGGCTCCAGGCCAACCAAGGCTGTGGCATGCGTTGCAGGCTTCTGAAGGCATTCTTAAAGCAAGGAAACCCAACGTTCAGAATGGTCCATCATAGCTCGGTATTTTCCAGAAAAGAAGGCATGCTCTTCTCCCTACCTTTAAAAGAGGCTCTGATATTTTTTGAAGGCATTCTTAAAGCAAGGAAACCCAACGTTCAGAATGGTCCGTCATAGCTCCGTATTTTCCAGAAAAGAAGGCATGCTCTTCTGCCTGATATTTATGTGCATAGTAGAAATGGCTGAAATGTAGAGGACTTCCATCACACCATGGTTTCAACGAGCAATGAAGTAGAGTTTGTCTCAGTCTCTCATGCAAATGATGGTGGAGGCGACTTTGGAAACGGTCATGGAAACACGCCAAGGTATGGTTGGGTTCATGTCACCGTCCAGGCCCATTCTCAGGCTACTTAAATGAGGTTATTTCAACACCTATCATTTCCTCACCTGACTTATTAGATCACCTCAGATATTTCCTTGCAAGAGAATGTCCCTGCTCAGGTTTATTTTTGTTTTAGATCCAATGTCCTGCAGACTTCTCAATGAGCATCAGATCCCATGCATCCTTGTGGTATTTTGCACCAATGAATCCAGGAGGGAAGTTTTCAGAAGAATAAAAGCCATCTTTTTCTATTTTTTAAAGAAATCTGCAAATCCTGAGAAAGCATGTCAAAATAGGAATTGATTGTGAAAATGCTAGTCAAAGCAGGAGGAAAAGAGCTCTAAAGGAGTGTGAATTTACTTCTAGAACTTCATCTACAACAGCAGTGAGAAAGCGTTGGTAAGCCTTTGATCTACTAGGGATTGAATCCTAAATAAAGTCGGATGTTAGAAGGACGCTGATGTGATCAGAAGGAAGCTCATGATGTCCACTGGGAGGAAGGGTTGAGTCTACCTGGCATGAAAAATTTTAAAAAAGCATCAGTCTTTTCTTTGTTCTCCTCGTGGGTCCCATCCTTGCTCCGTTTCTACGATCTTGAGAATGCTATGGGCAAGGGGACCTTATCAAAAAATGGACTCTTGGAAAATATCGCATTATAGGTATAAAGAGGTTAAACTGTGTTCTCCCCATGTTTGCATGTTGACTTTTCAACCCCCAATGTGACTGTCGAAATAAGACTCCGAGGTAGTAAGTCGGGTTCAATGAGATCATAAGGGGAAGGTCCATGTCTGACGGGTTGCTGGCCTTAAAATAAGAGGACATCTTTCTCTCCTCATACACACTTCAAGGACAGGTCATGTGAGAATACAACCAGAAAGAGCCAATCTACCAGCCAAAGAGAGTCCTCACTGGAAGTCAACCAGACCAGCACGAGCATGTTGAAATTCCAGCCTCCTGAGATGTCACAAAGATCAGTGGTATCCATCACCCCATCGATGGCTCTATGGTCTTGTGATAGGGCATCCTCAGCAGCTATGATGAAAATTCTATGTCGCAACTTTTAATGGTGCCTATGGAATCAGTGAGGCCAAGAAGATGGGGCAAAGACCCCAGGGAGATGATTGAACCTCTCCGTGTTAGGAAATTCCAAAAAGGCTGAATGGTTATCCTCACTGGTGTTGGAATTGGTGTGTTTGACTCCAACACATCTTTGAGGAAAGATGCTTCTTCATCGTAGCTGCAGGAATCAGATAGAGAAGTCACCTGGGTTAGCGTCTGACCGGATAAAGCATCACCCCCATCTACAAAAGAAGGAGGAGATAAATGGAAAGCTGTTGGAAGCATCTGTGTTTGAACTGAGAGTCTGCTTAGGATGCATGCATGGGTTAAAAGGGGGAAAAAAAGTGGTGACTAGTGTTCAAATAAGGCCATGGTCCACTGAAGGATTGAAAGAGAAAAGGTTAAACTTAATCCCTCACAGAAACTCCCAGGCTGGGCTGAGAGGGGAGGAAACACTCTCAACAACCTGAGAGGCAGCACAGGAAAGACAAACAAAACAAGATCCCTCACACAAAGCAAAATGATCACGAGGCTTTTCATAAGGAAGCAGAGATAAGCACAGCTTCCCTCTTGATAGATAACAAATGCCAGGGACTTTGAGTCTCAGGACAGAAAGGGGACTGGCAAACAAGCTTTTATAAAAATGCATATTGTGGAAACAGGAGGGCCAGGGAGGGTGGATGAAATGACAAAAGAGCCCAGCTCAGCTGTCACCTCCTGTAGACAAAGATAAGGGGAAACACTCAAACCCAAAGAGAGCCTCTCTGGATCTATTCAAGCCAAATGCGCTTAAAGAAATGGACTCACATTCTCAGAGAATGCCAGCTCACATCCAAGAGTCCTCTCCACAGGAATAGCCCCCAAACGTGAAAGAAGATTTGAGCTCAACAAAAAGATTCTTCAGGTTTTTATAGGATGTGCAACCTCTGGGCAAGAGATTGGCAATCAGTGATATGATGATTCCCTCCCTCTACCACCTAGGCACTGAGTTTGCCATTATTCTCCATCTCCCATGTCCAAGCTAACCTGCTGGAATGTGAGTGCCAAGTTGACCTTGACATTCATAAGGAAAAACGATGTTCTTAATGGGCATCGGAGAGCTTAGTTACTGGTTTGACTTTGCAAATCTTGTCCTGGGATCAGTTTGAAATTACAGTTCCCGTGATTGGAAAGCATGCAGACGAAAAGTATCACATCCTTTTGTTAATTGAAAGAATTTTTCTGGAGCAGGGCCATGGCCATCCTGGGGATGGATCTCCAAGGGTTAGATATAGGCAAACAAGGATGGACAAGTGAGATGCATTGGTCAATGATTACTCTCAGAGATAACCAGTGAGAGCACATGTGCTCATAATAACCTGAAACCAAGACTAGAAGAATTTCTGTCCACAGGCCTGCTTTGAGAGTGCAATTTCAATCTTCCTACAATTTCATTCCTCCTTACAAGAAGTTGAGGAGACCAAGGACATACACCCCATATTTAATCCCACCTGGGTGTCAGGATGCAAATTCTCTGCCCAAATAGATCTGTGTGCATTCACTCCCAGGGACACTGTGTCTTGTTCCCTGAGCCATAATCCCAAGGATCATATGTTCTCAAGAATGGCCGTGTGAATTAGTAGTCATAACAGAGCTTCTCCCTTCCCTGTACTCAGAGAAAAAGGAAAAATTGACTTGACCAAGCAAGGTTGTGAAAAATGAAATGGGAAATGACATCTATTAAGTAAAGAGATAACCTCTGTTCCCCGCAATACATGGAATCATATTGGAGTTAGAGGGAGGGACAGATAAACTTTGCCCAGTTTTTATTCTGCATTGCTTTGGAAGGCGGATGTTAAAAGAATGTGTTATCTCCTGAGATCAATGAGCTGGAGACACTGTGCTTTAAAGAAAGTAAGAAGAAAACTCCATTTATACTATAATAGGGTAAGACTGTTGAAAATACGACGTGCAAATAAAGTTGAGACGATCAATGTTCTTTCAAGCTTCTTAGAGGAAGTCACCCCAAATCTGAGCTGATCCAGGCCATGCAAAATGGGGGACTCGAGATACTTCCATGTAGAGAAATCCCAGACTCTGTTCATTACATTTTTGTGCCTGTGATGACAAACAGGCATATGTTTTCATGAATGAATGACTTTGCCAATAGAACGGAGCAGGTGTATTTCAGTTTCCATATTTCCTGAAATCATTGAGTAGACATTCAATGGTAAACCTCATCTAACTCCCAATCCTGCATTTTCAGCATGAGGAGCCCATTAGTTTCTGGTGACTTTGCTTTGTCTTAGATGTCAAGGAGTCAGAAATAAAAAGCAGGCAGCTCGTTTTGAGATTGCATTAAAAAGAGTATTGGGTACAGCGATTTCTCTCTCAGCCCTGGATAATTGTTCTTCGAAGCAGTTTATGCTCATGTTTTGTTTTGTTTTTTCTGTCCACAGAGAACAGACAGCATTAAAAGATGTGTTATGAGCCAAATAAATGTCACAGGATGCTTTCAGATTGTTCATGGTCCAGTGGATTTTCATCCAATTTCTCTCTTGCGTTTTATCTGGACAAACTCCTTATTTATCTGAGTATCACATTGATCTGGCGAGAGAGAGGGAATTTATTTTTAAACAAAGGTCAAGCACCTGATAAGTTTTGGGCTTCTGCTCACACCATGCATGCATGTGGCTAAATAAAGGGCGATTCGAAGGCAAAATTTCTGAGGCGTTGTGGAAATTGCACATTGATGGGGAGTGATGGCACACTCTGAATGGTCAGCAGAGAAGAGTTTTGAAATGTTCATCATCTCTGATTTCCTGAAGGTCAGGTGTTATATGGAGCAGATGCTGGTCGGTATTTCCCCAATAACAGGCATGCCTCTCGAATAACGGTCTCTAAGTAGGTGAAGATTTGAGGACATCTCAATAACACACCTGTAAGCGCAGCATCTCTGTCTCTTGCAGCAAACACTGGGGAGACCACTTTTATTTACCTTGACATGTGCTTGCAGGGCATCAGGGGATGACAGGAAACTAACAGGTGTGGATCATCAGCTGCTTGACTGAGACACACAACTGCAAATTCCGAAATTGCATATCCAAAACTCAACACCTACTATGGACATAGTCATCCACAGCCCGGCAAACCCACCTCTGCATCGGTCTCTTTTTAATTGCTCTTGACATTTTAATCATCTATCAAAGTTTGCATCTTCTGCTTGACTCGCAGACAGCATGACGTTTTCCTCTCTGTGTTGTTTCGAAGGATGCTGGCTGGAAACATTCTTTGCGTCTGATTCATTATTAAAGAGGGGGGAGTTTAAAACCTATTACAGGGATGGGCACTCTTCTTGTTCACACTTTACTTTTTTAAACCATGTAAATGCTTTATGCCAAGAGCAAAAAATATTGCAGATAACCATCTGGAGTGAAACACAGAGTGACAGTGTACAAAAGCATGGTAAATTCAATTTTTATTTTGCATGCATCGTGTTCATTTAATTGAATGATTGCAGTCTGATTTAGTTAGGTATCGCCTGCTGTGGCACATTTAAATTGACTTTTTTCCCCCTTTTATTTACAGGTGTGGTAAATTGCAAAATGTTTTTCTCATGTGGACAAAAAAGGAGTTGTGCTACACTGTGGGTAACAATGGAAAGCAGCTCAACCTCTTAGGAAACAGTATGGAGACAGCTCAAAAAATAAAGATGGATCTACCATTGGACCCAGCCATCTCCCTCCTGGGCAGAGACCCCGAGGAGACAGCATCTCTCATCAGAAAACACATCTGCACCCGTGTTCCCAGCAGCACAGGTCCCAGCAGACGAGACCTGGACACGACCTCCGGGCCCGTCCACAGAGGACGGAGGGAGACGCTGGGGGATGGACCCTCCATGGGACTCGAGGCAGCTGTGAAGAAGGTGACATCGTGCCCTTTGTCCCCCCTGGAGGCACCTGGAGGGGACCCTGCTGAGTGACACGAGTCAGAAAGAGAGAAGACAGGATGTTGTCACTCCAGGTGGAGATAAAGACATAAATCTCAAGCACAGGGGTCCCAGGACACAAGACGGCGGCTCCCAGTGGTGGAGGAGGGACCAGGGAAGGAAGAAAGGCCTTGGGATCTGCTGGAGGAGGTTCTGGGACAGGCACGCAGATGGCGGGACCATTTAAACATCCTAAATGTACAGAGCAGTGTAAAGAAGCAATGAAACAATGTAAAAAGAAATAAACAAAGGTCCCCTGCTCAATATTCCCCACTCTGCTCTTGGGATGATAAATAAGACTTGGCTTTATCTGGGGTTCTGTCTGGTTGCATGTCAGAAAGTATTTGTATGTGGGATGAAGTGACTTTGAGTTAACTTTAAGGGAGTTTATCTGAATTGATCAAAGTTGACCACCTAAGGCCTTGGCATGCAGAGAGTTTCCTCTGACTGGTGATAAACGAGGAGGATGAAGAAGTCATGAGATATTTCCCCTACTTGGGAACGATTGGATTCACAAAGAATTCTGGTGACCTCTGGAATCAGAGAGCATTGAGACCCAGTGAAGAAACCCCTCCTGAAAGAATCTCACCTAAAATGAAGGAGGAAGGATGGATAAGTGGAAACATAGCACCCGCAGGGGACGGTCATGAAAGCCAAAACTATGTTTTTCTGGAATTCAAGCAGATGAAGAACTTAATAGAATTTTCCAGAAAATGATATGGGGAGTGGCTTATTGCCTTTTCTCCTGAAAATAACAGAACTGATAAAGTCAGTTAAATGCATACTGACCACACCTTGGTCTTCTTTATTTTCCTAAATATTGACCTCATTCGGGGGCAGTAGTTAGAGTATGCTCTTTGCTTTCTTAAGAAGATTATTAATGATAGAGGAACATGAATTCCTAGACTATCTCATTTAACATTAAGTTACTTTTCCTTAAAGACCTAACTTCTCAGTCAATTAAAAATCTCTTCCAAAGAGGAGTGTCTTAGTCCTTTCAGAGGGGAAGAAAAATATAGATATGGATGATATAGAAAGGTGTGTAAGTGTGGGTTGGTAGAAATAGATACATGAAGAGGTGATATAAAGATATACATGTGCAGGGAACAATAAGGAAAAAGCTTAGTTTAGATAAAGCAATACCTTGGCAGGGAAGCCATCCCTGGTACTTGGAATGCCAGGTGCCCACCAGCCAGGAAAACCTTTCCTGGAGGGGTTTCTGACGTTCTGTTTAAACTTAATAAGAAGGTAAAAGTTAGCCAGTTAGCTAAGACGTTGTGTAACTGCACTCACAGTCTTTTTGTGTGTGACTTCACCTCTGTGAACAATGGTTGCAAATACGGATGATTTATATGTTGTGCTTTTTCAAAAAGACAACTTGCTTGTGTAAGGACAATAAATACACAAGGAGTCAGATGCTCGGGGTGACAGTCCTCAGAGGCTGCTAGCCCCCTGACCCCACTTTCACTCCATCTTAGTCCCTTGTTTTTTTCAATCTTTCGTGGCCTCCTTTCTTTTCCCTGTTCTCCTGGCATGCACATAGATGACATCTCAATATAGATATCAACATAGGAAAGCAAACGTATGCATAGAAAGCAGGCATATGGATAGAAAGGATAATGTAAATACAGATGATTTATGCATAGGCATAGACAATATTCAAATTGATATAGATGATGCAGATATAGCTATGAATGATAGAATACAGATATAAATAATAGCCACAGACATAGGCAGAGATACCTAGATAGATGATACAGAGATTTAGATGATATAGAGAGCTGTAGAAGATAATCAGTGCAGACACAGACTAAATGATGATATGGATGATGATGCAGACATACATAGATGACATACTTATAGATTAATATAGATAATGCATATAGGTATAGATTGGATGATAAAAATATCATTATAGAGACATAGACTAGACCTACATACATAGAGAAATAGATATTTTTGGTAGAAAGATGATAGAGCTAGAGATGAAAAAACTGAGATGCAGATGTATAGAGATAGATAATATACACATAGATAGAGGCATATAGACATCAATGATATAAATATAGACCTGAATCTCCAGCTGATATACCGACATGGTAAATTCATCAATATCTTCATAATGAACAGATATATGTATATCTAATATGGAAAGGGATAAGGCAAGTCCTCTCCGTTTTCTAGTGTACATCAGCATTTTAGATCATTATATGATTAATGGTATGCTGTAGCCTGTCTGTAAATCCTTTGATCGTAGCCTTTATGTAACGTTTTCCAATTTTCACACATGTCCTATTCTCAGTTGACTGTCCCCCAGCAAACCCTGCAAAATATCCAGAACTCTGCCTCTCATTCTTCAACAACAAGCAAGCTCCTTGGAGGCATTCTTCTGCCCATTGGTTATATGCACAAAAATTTACATTTTTGCTTGAGAATTTTTTTAATCCCTTCTCAGGTCCATACTTTACAGAGTAGAAATTTATTTTAAAGCAATGGTGAAGTAAGATATGTAGAATCTGCCTCCTGTGCCCCTACTCCCTCTGTAAAAGCTGAAGCTTTTTTCTGTCCAGAGCTTTTGTCACTTCTGAGATTTATTTAGAAATCTCGACACTCTCCACTGAGCTGCATACTCATGTTTATGCAGGGAAATTTTCCCAGAAATTAAACATGGGTAGACATGAGAAAGTGAGAGACGCAAATTTGTAATCCAAAGGTTAAGGATATCAAATGTGTCTTCAGAGAATGTGTATTGTGGCTTTGTTTGGAATCTCCCCAAACTGGAAGCCAATCCAATGTCACTCCACCGAGGAGTGGATGCAAGACCTGTTTTATTCACACGATGAGAGGACTCCTTTCCTAAAAAGGTATAGATTGGGGGCTTGCAGGGATTGCCAATGTGTCTCGCTCAGTGAGAGAAACCAGGCTCAGAAACAAATACCTGGCACACAAACTGACATAGAGGACTTTCTGCAAAAACCAAAGTAAAAGAAGAGCCTGAGATCTGAGGTGCTTAGCCCTGGAGGGAAGAAGAGGGTCTGAAAGCTCAGGGTGAAGAATGAAATTATTCAGAAGATGAAAATATTGTGCCTCTTCCTTTTAGGTGGTTCCAGGGCTGGATGCATGTGTGAAAAATCACAGACGTGTAGGAAAAATGGATCCTTTCTAAGTATCATCTCTGCAGAATCTGTAGACTCGCTTATCAATTCAGGTACTTTGTTAAAAGGTGATAGAAAGTCATCATCTCCTCATAGGATTTTGATTTCAGGGGATCACCCGCAAAAACTCACCTCTGTGTCTCATACAGTAAGTTAACACCCATCATCCAGGCTCTCCTTCACCATAAAATTGACCCATGTTACCCAATTTCCTCATCCTCCTGGACCCTGCCCCTCTGGTTTCCACTCTTTGGATTGTACAGACAAAAAAATGCAACTGAAACAGATTTTTTTGCAGGCTCCGGTCCATTTCTTTGCTGACTATAGACCCTCAGAGTACTCATGAAGGTTTTTGAAGAGAGAAATGGATCAGAGGGAGGTGACCTTGAATTCTGGGAATTGAATCGAGTCTAAATAAGGGTTGACTCTCACAGAAGAGACCTTTGTCCTGAGGGGATATCAGCCTCCAATGCTCTGCTGTTGTTTTCTGCTGCAGAAATCAGTCCACACATGATTGTTTAGGGTGAAAACGATGTCCCTGGTCAATGTTCTAGCTTGAATTTGCAGGGAGAGGCATTTCAATTGTTGTGGGTGGAAAGTTTTCATGGGGAATGCCACATCGCTGGGTGATTCTCTTCAAAATTTTGCTCAAGTTTCACCACTGCAAAGCATAATGTATTTTAAAAAGCAGGTATCCTATTACATCAATAGGAGTCATTTGTAAACGAGAAAGGGAAAGGGAACAGTCCGGAAGTGTGGGGAGTGTCTACATTTATCTCTGCTGGGCTGCAAAAAACAGTGACCTCCCAGTTACAAATGCACTGAAATTGAAAAGATTGAAAATGCATTATGATCTGGGGGAGACAGCTGTGAAGGCTGGTGGTGGAAAGCTTTGGAAAGTTTCCTGATCATTGCAGAACCGAAGAAATTGACATTGAACAGCGAAGTTCGTATAGTTATTTAACAAAAAGTGAGCCTCGTGGGCTTCCATGTATCCGTAATGCTCCCCCCAAATGTTTAACCAGTATTAGTCCTTCTCATGACATCATATTACGCATTTTCAACACAGGAGGCAAGGAAATAGACATCCAAACTCTGTGCTTCACAAGGAAGGACACTTGTGTCAACTATTTTCCAGGGAAAGTAAATGCAAGTTGGAATGAGGATTTTGGGGACTAGAAGGCCAAAACCAAAGGATGTACACAGAGGACATCATCTGTGAGCTGGTAAATAGGGTGACATCCTGTTCTGGAAACGCCAGCTCGTGAAAGTTGAATTGGTTAGAAGTCAAGAGGGAGTGAAATCCGATGGCTTACACCTGGTTGATGGAAGACAATAAACACGTCAAATAAAAGAAGTCAGGGGACCTGAGAGAAATTCCTGCAAATAAGCAAAGTGAGACACATTTGTGAACATCTTTGGATAAAGGAGGCTAGTTTGTCTCCAAATCACAATGAGCTCATCAAACATTGCATTTCTGTGCTGTTCCGATCACTGAACAGTCATAAGTGACAGTGAAAGTTCTTACTTCTTATCAGGGATGAATATTAAGAACTGGATGCTTGGTAAGAGTTTGGGGTCTGAAATAGGTTTTGTAAGAGACAGGAATTTCATCCTCCCCTTCTAGGCTCTACGTGGCAAGTCAACCAAATGAACATCAGACCACCTTGGGGAGACTGAGCACCTTGGGGGCACCTGGTCCAAACCTTTGGGCCCATCTTGTTCTGGACGTCCAGGTCTAATTGCCGTCATCAAAAGTCTCTGGCAAATTCCTCCGAGCTAGCAGAGCTGAATTCCACCTGAAGAGCTAATACACAGCATAATTATAAGCAAAACTACTTTAATAAAAAGCCACACTTGATCTTAATTCCTGTGTAAGCGGAAAGGATAATTGTGTGCCTTGTTAAAGGGGTCAGTAACGAGAGTCAGATAATCACAGTGTAACGCAGTTAATGTGAATACCGACAACTCCCTTTCATACGATTTTCTCTGTTAGCGCTTTCTCCCTCTTTCAAGAGGGACTGGTTGCTTCTGTTTTGTATCTGGTGTCGAGATAATTTGCCCAGAAAGAAGCATTGTTGGTCAGACTTCTTCTTCCACATCCAGTAGGTGTGAACTTGCATTTCTGTCTTCCCAGGTGATGGGACTTTTCTCATCCTGATCATCCTCCATGAATTCAGAAAAGCAGTCAAACTTGCTAGCATGTGTTTTCAACTCTACTGTCTCTGAAAGGCCTTTGTAGAATCAATCTGCTTTGACCAGAGAGAGAGCAGAGCTTCTGAGCTGGGGAAATGGCTTTTCCAAGAGTTAATGATCTCACAACTGTTTCCTCTGGAGACCCTATTGTTTCCTGATTTGGGGGGTGATATGTCTCAACTTCTTTCAAGCCATTCCATCAAGAAAGTGGATATTTTCCCAAAAACAGAAGGGGAGGTTTCTGAACTGCCTTACATCCTTTTCCTTATTTTCTACAGCAAAATTTCCACCCATGAGAAAATTTCCCTCCCCTCTGAGAAGGTGGTTATTCCCTGCATAGAAATGCTAATGAGGTAAATGCAAACTGGGGACTAGCAGATGGAATTTCGTTCTCTTTTGTCAGGACAAACACACCTGTTTCCCTGCCACCCCTGGACCAATGTTTGCATTCTGATCACCCCCTAATGACCTGTGCAGACTCCTTTCAGATTCCACTAGATGAATTCTCATTTCCACTCAAAGGGTTTTGACTAGTTTGGGAGCAACTGAAAGCAACAAATAAAACCCAGGCACAACATTTACACTCTCAAATTAAATGAATCAGGAAATCTGTCTTGATGCAGATTTGAAAATTGTCAGAAAACCCCCAGCCCATCCCGAACCCAAACCAACAAAAGCTGGCTGAAAACACACGCGAAAATAGCATCCGGTCTTCACTGCCTCCCATCCCATTTCCAGAACTTCCGGAGGAAAACCCCCACGGGCACTTTCACTTCCCAACTCCTGGCTGAGAGGGACCTGATTTCCAGTGCAAATTGCCTTCTGGAGGACGATGAAAATTGTGGGTTTTTTTAGGTATAAAATTCCTTGTCATAAATCACCTTGAATTTGAGTCCATCATGAGGATTTTATGACATGGATTAGGTTTGCAAAGAATGTCTCCTCAAAGAAATTTGCATTTGCAAGAACTAGAGGGAACATAGGACAGGTGAGAACTGATAAGCAAATAGTCTCTTTCGGTGGTTTCTCAAAGGTTTCACACACACACACACACACACCTGCCATCTGCAAATACTAGAACTCAGCATGCGTTGCTTCTCAGAGTAGGGTGATACGTGATATTGGTGTGAAGGTCCCTGGAAAGAGGAAGGAGGCTTTCTAATCAGTGGCATTTCCTCCAAAGACAATAGTTTGCTGCATTTCATCAAGGCTATACACACATGGATGCCTCATTTCCATGACCTCCCCAACCCTGGAGTCTCAAGGACTTTTATCCTGTGTTGAAAGACAGTGAGACTTTTGCAGGGACTCAAGCATCATCATTTCAGCTTACAAACTGTCGGGTAGAAGTGACTCCTGGAGGAACAGCTTGAGGGCTATTTATGGAAGGAAAAGAGAAAGATGTGCTAATTGATTAAAAAAAAAAATAGATGCATGATACCAGCCTTCAAGTTTCATGGACCATCCATGGCTGGTTACTGGTTATGGAGAAAGGATGACAAGGGGACTTCCACCTTTCAATCCAAATCCCTCATTCTCAGTTCTATCCAGATGCTTAGTTGCTTGCTTGAGGATTTCTTAAGATGATGTCTTTGGGTGCATTTCACAGGTCTTGAAGTCAGTTCAAGGAGATGGGAATGCAACTTCTCTGTAATGGCGGTCCACTTCCATCTTAAAGATGGTTTCACAGATGTCCACTTTTTGTACAGATAAGTCAATGTTTTTTTGCATCCTCAAATTGCATGGACAGAGATATAATCATCTTGCTATATGGGTATAGATGTTTTGATACAGATAAACTGAGCAACAAAGAAATAGACATAAACATATCAATGTAGGCAGATGACTGGAGGTGTATAGACATAGAAATCAATACCTAGGTATAGATATGGTTCATAGAAATACAGATCTCACCATAAGTATAGGTATAGATATGATTTTGTCTTTTAATAATGTTGACGGAATGATGCATGAAAACATCACAGGTATAAGGTGTGAAATCCTCATTCAACATCTGTTTCTAACAAATGGGATTCACACTTATGGTCCAATTACATTCTTCATCATGCAAATAACCCCTTTCATGTGATTTTCTGACCTCTCTCCCTTCCCTCAACTCATCACTCATTAGAAATCCAGCATGTTTATCTTGCCCACAAAACCTGCATTTTTTTTTTTTTTTTTTTGGTGTTGTTCATGAGCTTTGTTCTGGATTGGAGACAGCCAAGAACTGTGGCTGGTTTTCCTTCGATTTCAGGAGAGCTCAGTCAGTCACCGGGGAATATGGATGCTTGGACATAAAAGTCAACTCTGGCCGAAATCTATCCTCATCTCCACCCAATGTCATAGTTCAATCGAGGCCACCACAGGGAGGTCCACTTAGAAAATGGAGCAAATATTTCAGAAGAATCAGGAGACCTCCTTGCCTTTCAGTGATCATGGCTGGACCCTGCGTAACCAAGAGAAAACTTCTGCACAAACCAAGGAAGCCTCCTTCCATGGGGAAGATTCACGGAGGATCTTTGTATGAAGCAACGATTCCTGGATGAACCCTACACTGATGTGACTTTAGAGATGTATGGTTTTCCCTTCTCTGATGGCTCACATTGACTTGATGTTGTAAACACTAGACATTCTTCTTTGATAATATTAATACCCATTGGAATGCCAGATGGCAGAAGAAAAGCACACCTGCAGACTATTCCTCTGTGCCTCTCCACCATTTCCAGTTTAGTTGGGCTACTAGATTTCGTCCATGTTTCACTGCAAAATAGACTCGTGTTTGAGACAGCTTTGCATTTCACGGAGATACCTTTGTAAACCATGGTATTTACCACTGTGATAGCTTTTTCCCTCAGGGTAAATTAGACAGAGCTCTCCACCACCGTTTTCATCTTGCAAAAGCAAAAGTCTATTCCGTATAACTCCCGCAAACCTTTCATCTTTCCCTATAGCCCCTGTCAACCCTCTGTCTTTTGTTTTCTGTGTGGATGGATTCCTTCCACTCACACAGAAGATTTTTAAGTGGAGTCGATTCTGCCCTGAAATGTGATGAGTTTGCCACTGTTGATCTATGATGGCATCTCTCCTCTTGCAATGCCATGCTACCTCAATCAGAGAACTCTTTTGCAAAAGTTTTTCACCTTCCTCATGAAGGCAAAGCTAGCTCGCTCCTATTGCTGTCAAATTAGAGCCTGGCTTACCTGAAATAAGGTGCGTGAAAATGCTCGGTCTCCAGAGAAGCCGCCTCCCTGTCGCACTCTGGTAGAACTTTATTTGTGATGGAGAATTAAAGGACTCTCGCCTCTCCCCAATTTACCCAATTGATTGGAAATTGCAACAAAACTGTTAGGGGTGCATAGGGATTTGGCACATCGATTCTTTTTTCTTATTTTTTTCAGCTATGGCTTCTTCTGTGTTTTCCATTAAATCACTCGATAAATATTTCTCTGCTGCATTAATGTCCTATTGATTTTCTTCAAAGCTTTTGACACTGCAAATTCAGTGTTTTCATGGGATTTTGAAGACATTTTCCCTGAAGTTCATTTGGAAATATATGCATGTATATAAATATATGTACGTATATGCACACACATACACATATATAATCTCCAACTATTTATATTTATACCGATAGCTATGCTTTCTATGACTATAAATGAGTATTTTAGACATCTGTATAATCTCTACATTTGTAGCTATATTTATATCATCTATATTATACCTATATATCTATTCCTATGTCTCTGACTATGTCTATAATCATCTGCCTGCATCTATATATTAATGTCTATTCCTTTATCTGTAATTATATCTATATATCCACTTCTATAGCCATATCTAATGTATGATGAATCATCTATCTGGGTCAGCCTCTGCATCGTCCATATCTCCCTCTATAACTGCAGCCATACTTCAAAATGACTTTTGGTATGGGTGAACATTCAGTTGTCCTTTACCTATTTCACGTCATTTTTAAAATACTGTAGTCAATGCAATGTCACATGAAAAGCAGATTTTTTTTTCTATTTTTTCAGTGTGGTCACTTGGATTTTGCCCCTGATAATAAACACATGTATAGGGCTCCAAATATTTGTGGGTGGGAAGCTTTGCTTCAGACAGATGCTTCTACAAACGTTGACATGGAGAATTTGTAACCAGGTCTGACTGCTGGAGACCATCCTGTCCTGCTCATTCTACCTTAGGCATTGCCATCATGGAGAAAGTTCTGTTGGAAATGCTCTAAAAGATAGAATGAGAACAGCTTCTGTTTCTAAAAGGCAAATCATGGATACTTTTCAACATGCTGATACCTCTTCTAAAGGAAGAGCTACTTGTTTTATTTTTATGTTTTGCATTTATGATCATTTATTGCAGTAAGTTGGTTTAAAGATCAAAATAAACTCATGGGTATAGGCTCCCCATATGTGCAGTTTCCACATTCTTCAGAAAGATGTCCACACACCCTGCCCTCCACCACATCACCAAGTGTTCTTCCCCATTGTCCAGTGGACTCTACCACCACTGGTCCCCCCTACCCCATCCTGTTCCCTGCTGGTCACCTCAGTTCTGTTAGAAGTGTCCAAGAGTTGGTTATGGTTCATTTGTTCCTTTGTTTTGTTTGTTCACATTCCACCTACAAGTGAGTTCATCTGACCTCTACCTTTTTTCTTTTAACTTGTTTCACTGAGCATCCTCCCCTCTAGTTCCATCCATGTTGTTGCAAATGGCAGGGTATCTTCCTTTTTCATGGCTGCGTAGTATTCCATTGCATAGATATACCACATCTTCTTGATCCATTCATCTGAGGTTGGGCTCTTAGGTACTTTCCAGTTCTTAGCTATTGTGAATAGGACTTCAATAAACATGGGGATACATACATTACTGAGGATGGGTGCGTTTTTGTCTTTTGGGGGGATGCCCAGAAGTGAGATGGCAGAATCACATGGGGTTTCAGATATAAGTGAGATCCTCTGGTATTTGTGCTTCTCCTTCTGACTGATATCACTGAGCACCCTCACTTCTAGTTCCATCCATGTGCTTGCAAATGGCACAATTGCATTTTCAGGGCTGTATAGTATTCCACCCAGTATACTGACCTTATCTTCTTTATCCAGCATCCTACACTGGGTAATTGTGAAGGAAACTGCTATAAAGATGAAAGTTCCAGAAATATCATAATAGTTTTTATTAGAAAGGAAAGACGCAGGCAGGGATGACGGTGAGCAGAGAAAGACAGGAAGGAAGGACGAGAGGAGGGTGAAGCATTTATTCCTTCTTCTTAGTTGTTCATTTTGGCTGTTCCCCCATCTCCAAGACACAAATCAGCATCCTTGGGATGGATGTGCCCTGGTGGATTGACCCACAAGAATAACATGCATGCCCATGACATGTTTTTGACATACCACACCCTCATGATTTATTAACAATGCCTATCATTTCTTATCTCCTCTGTCATGAAATCCATGCAGGAAATCCAACTCCTTGGATAGCAAATTTCAAAAGAGAGAAGCAGATGGAATGGTGGAGGAAATAGAAGACGAGACCAGTTAATAATTTGAGGGCAAGAACCTTTTTTTGAAAAGTTTTTATATGCTCAAACAGTGTCTATCATTTTTAGATACAGAATCTTTAGATAATAAAAAAGCGTGAATAATTTCCTCATATGGGAACTGGAATATATTTCAAAATGCCCTACATTGATTTCAATTATCATACTCTATCAGAACTCTGCTTTATGTCTGTTTCTTATGATGTGAAACATGAAATCTTCAGGAACTCCTTCACAGATAGAAGTATCATAGTTAATGCCTGATTTGCTAATTCATTGGATTTCTTCCTTTGGGTTCGCGACTGCAATCATTTATTGCTAACCTCTTGGCAGAGGTTTCTGAGTAAATAGAGAGTTCTTCAGTCGCGAGAAATCTAAAATGTTTCGCCTTTTTACGGAACAATGAAAAGTCCATTTAACATGGGATAATATGGGATTTAGAAGCATTTTCTCTCTCTTTGGAAGACACCTAGTATGCCTGGCTGCAAAACACCTTTGGGATTTGAATCTCTGTTATCACACACTCTGCAGTCATTTCTGATGGTCCAATGGCATTGTGCTGTCAAACAGGATCTTGGAAAGTGATCAGGACTCTTTGAGCTGAATGATTAGTCCACATGGTTGACTTTGGTTGAGATCCCGCCAATGAAAAATAAAGTTCAATTAGATACCCAAGTATCAAAATGATAAAAAACAAAACAAAACAAAACAAAAAACACACAGTCGTTTTCAGCAGCTGGACTTCAAGAATGTTTCTTAGTAATTATTCTTTCAGGAAAGCTGCAGGCAAGAATGAAGGGGAGCAGGCAGGCAGGAAGAGGGAGGAGGAAGACATGTATTTCCTGTATTTAATTGTTCATCTTGGTTGTTCTCCCAACTTCGGGTCTTGAACCTGGGTTCTTGCATATGGACTGCATCTGATGGGTTATCCACTGAGCCTCAGGGGCATGATGCCCATTTTCAAATTTTTGTTAGAACTACGCATTCAACCTCATAACTGCAGGTTTACTCACCCACACATCACCATTAAATTGACCAGGAAGTCGTGCATCACTGCCTTAAATCTGCTTTGGAATTTGACTCCTAGACTGAATCCTAAAATTGCAGATACCTGTCAGTCCAAGGCTTTCTCCAATCAACCACATTATGCAAAATGTGGCTGGGAGGGCAGCCCTCCAGACAAACTTTAATTCCAAAATGTCAGTAGAAGCAGCTTAGGCATTGTGTGCATATAAGAACACTGTGTACCCAAGGCCTGTTATAAAGAGTTTTGTCAATCAAAGTCACTCTTCAAAGAACATTTGGGAAGGATGTCACCTAAGAGTAATCACACACAGCTTGCTATGAGCTTCCCACTGCCTGTCAACATCTCTCTTCTTCAAAAATGGCCAGAGTTTAGCAGGAGGAGGGAGCCAGGTCAGATGGAAGGTGATGCTCTCTCAGCATCGCCCTGGAGAAGCTCCACTCTGCAATGAAGATTCCTTGCAGCCAAACGCAATGGAAGTCAAGCCTGGGGGTCAAGGAGGAGCTCCTTCGTTTCTCCTAGCCTGTTTGGGCTTCCCTTCCTCGAAGAAGGCATCACCAAGCCTCCCAAGCCTCCATGCTTCCCCTAATCGAGAAGGCATCTTTGTCCCTGATCCCCTAGAAGAATGTAGTTTGGGGAAGTCTTACTCCAGAAGTGAGCTTATCTGTGTCTCTCTAGGACATGCATCCTTACTTTCAGAGTAAGGATGAGTCCTCCCTTGGCATCAGGTGAAGACCCTTCCTCTCTCTTTGAGACCCCAAACCATCTTTTCAGCTCTAGCTCAAGGTTCAAGTCTTGGGTCTTCACCAGATACCTCAGAATCAGCCGCCATGTAAATTCTCCAGATGTGTGCTATTCAGTGTGGATTTTTCTCTTAGCATTCAAGTCTTCTATTGATTTATTTGTTCGTTCAGCCTGTGGAGAACCTCAAAGGAATGGGGGATGTTTTTCTTGTCCCTCTCGCATAACACACCCTGACTGATACCATGGAAGAATGAACAGAATCTTTTCCCTCAGCTGCCCATTTTGCAGATTATTTTCCTCAAAGGAACCTCCAGTAAACAGTCACTCCCTCTTCTTACCATCCCCCAGAGCCTGCTTAATCAGGATGTGCTTTCTTGCTCTGCAGATTTACCTATTTTGGACATACTGTATGAATAGAATGCCATGTGGGTTTAGCATGATATGTTCGCTAAATCCTTGAGAGATCATGCCCTTAGCTACATTGCTGAGAGAAATAAATGGGCATGGCATGTGGAAAGTTGTAGACAGCAGTAAAGAAACAACTTCTAATTGGTGCAAACTGTATGAGGGTCCTGTATTGTACTGTGCATCCTAAATCAGCTCCCTTTGTATCTTCTGATGCATTGAAATAATATCATTGCCTCCCACATCTGATAATTACTGCATGCCAGAGTCTCAGGGTAAGAGGAATGCATTCTAGGGGAAGAGGGAGGGTGAAATCAGTTGAGTCTCCTTTTCTCTTCCATTTTCACCTCTGTGAGTGTTTTGCCTTTTTATTTTTCAAGTGGAACTGTACCTGTCATGATTGATATCTGTTGGATTTCCTTTAAATAAGGAGTGAAGAAGATGCCTCTAAAGAAGGCGACTCGTTGAAAGCAGAGTTGTGTTCCCTGGGACGATGCCAGTAGCATTCCATTTCTCATCAACCCAGCAAGGAACTCTCGGGTTCTGCTTTGAACCTAAGAGAATTACATTAAAAGTACATTAAAGATGTAGAAAGGATGCACTCCAGTGGGGCTTAGTCTACAAGCAGACAGAGCAAAGGTAATCCCATCTCTCATCAGAATCAGCAATGATATTGTGCCAGTGTCTTAGGATGGTGAACTGTGTATGCAGAGAAGAACAATAAGGATGAGTGGTCAGGTGGTCTGGCTTTGACTGGTATTTAACCAAGTGCTTGGAGACAGGAAGAAACATCAGCTAACCCAAAAATAAATAAATGGGTAAATACAATCATGCTTTTATGGAAGATAAATGCAGCTGAAGCCAACAAGGTCAGTTGTGTTTATATTCACTAGATGAAAATTCTATCATGAACATTACTACTCAGATATGCTATATATAATAGCTATGTATATATGTCCACTATATGTATCGACTATATATTATCATCTGTCTATCCATCTATATCTATTCTTAATTATCGATTCATCTATCTGTCTCTCCATTCATCCATCCATTCATCCAGCACCCAACATCCAGCATCCACTCATCCACCCATGCATTCACATATCAGCCCTCCTTCAGCCATCCACCCATCATCCATCCATCATCATTATCCATCCATCCATCCATCCATCCATCCATCATCCATCCATCCATCATCCAGCATCCATTCATCCACCCGTCCATTCATCTATCATCCATTCATCCGTCCGTCCATCCATCCACACATACATCATACGTCATCCATCCATCCATCGCCCATTCTTCCATTCACCCTTCCATCATCCACATACCATCATCCATTCATCTATATATCATCCATCCATCCACCCATCCAAAATATATCAAATATCTATCAATCTATATTTACTATCATCTATTTATCATCCATCATCATCATTCTCATCTATTTATCCATCTCCATCTACTAATCCATCTGTTTATCATTTATCTACTTATCCATCATCTATCTCTCATTATCTATATTGCTTTCCAGGCATGCAAGAGAAAATACCAAGTTCAGGTGTAAGTGGGAGAGATTTCCAATTTTAAAATACAGCAGTTGGTAGATAGAGTTTGATGTTAATGTGGCTGAACCAATAGGAAAGTTATGTTCAGAATGAAGCCACCATCCAATCTACACCATGTCTACTTCTGACTTGATGGACCTTATGTTCCTCATTTCAAATTGCGGGGAACATCTTCCAATCAGTCATGTTTTTATCACAATATCTGAGGATTTAACACTAAACACAACACTTGCGTCTGCTGCCAAGAAAATGGGTGGAGAAGACTGAGGAAAGACTTGTTTTTTCCCATTTTACTTTTCATTAGAACTTATTCTATCCTATGAATCTTATCCCATAGGCTCCAGCTATTCCTCTACTAGATATTTGTCCTAAAAACACAACTACAGTGATACAGACATCCTCGGGCTCATTGCAACGCTATTTACAATACCTGTCAATGGATGAGCTGATAAAGAAGATGTGATCCATATACATAGCGGAATACTACACAGCCAGCAAAAAGGTGACCTGCTCCCATGTATGGCAAGATAGAAATACTCGGGGGATATTATACAAAATGAGATAAGACAGAAGGAGAAAGAAGACAGATATTGCCTGAGACTACTCATATGGGGGTTATAGGGAGAGCAAGTGAATGAATAAACTAAATTAAGCAGAAATGAATGAAATCAAGCAATAGACTTTTAGCCAAAAAAAAAAGCAAATCAGTGGATGTAGGAAGAGAAGGAGGAGGGAGGACGAGGCACAATTGCTGTGAAGGGGACTAATGGTATATTACCTGAAAAATGGAAATAGGGATAAGCATGCTATTATATACAAATGTAAATTGAGTACGTGGTTAATATTATAATATTCCTTCAATAAAGTCAATACAATACTGACATCAAATATATATGTCAACTATATTTATATGTATATAAAATGCTATCATCTATCTCTCTCTACATCATCTTTTCAACTTGTGTATCTTCAGTTTCTCACTTATGTGAGAACTTTTATAAAGAGACAATGAGAGAGAAGGGCAGATGGGAAAACAGAGGGAGCTGGAAAGGAGATAAAGAGGAGGGAGAGAGATGGAGCAAGGGAAAAGGAGGAGAGAAAGAGCAAGGAGACAGAGAGGGTGGGGAGAAGGAAAGAGACTTCTTGACAGGCTGATTTTACTCCTATGTAAAATTACCAGGTAGTTTGAAAAGCCAGACTCCATAAACACAGACTGCCTGGCAAAGGAAGCCTTGAAAATTCTGAGAACTCAGTGGGATGCAGGGAAGCTGACTTCAGGGTGATAGTGTGGTTATGAAGCATCACGGCTTATCAGAGCAAAACTCCCAGGAAGTGTGATGGGGGCGAATAAATACTGTTCTCCTGGAAGATTTCAGTTCCCTAGCATGCCAGAAAAGGCCCTATATTTCAGGCTTTCTCCAGAATTCAGTTGCATGGAAAATGCAAACATTTGTATGAAAATATATATTGCATTTATTGAAATTTATTTATACATTATAGTGTATACATGGACAGATTTATTTGCACGCATTACATCATACACTGAGATATAACCATACTATAAATATGCACGTTTATATGCTATAATATATATATATGTTGACTATATAATGTATATTATCCATGTGTATATTATATAGTCTATAATATTTGGTTCATATTCAAATTGAATAGCATGTTTTTCCATCCCGTACTTAAATGGCATGACTGTTACTTTTAAGATTATATATTGCAGCCTCTATGTAGATTAAATAATGTGTTTTACATCTATTATGGAAGCATGCCATACAAGTATATGCATGTATGAGAAAAACATATATTTATACATCGATTGTATGTAATACATGTGGAATATAAGCAGTCCTATGAGTTTGAAAGATTATTCATATAAATAGGTCATGTTGTACTTACACATGAATATTTTGATAATACATATTACAGGTTTCCTTACCGATTAAAAACATCCGAATTTGGATGGAGGGATGGGAGGAGGAGGACATGCTTCCCAAATAATCCTAAAAAAATAACCTTCCTCAAAGCATCCCTCCTCCTTCCTACGACTGAAGGTGAGGAGTCATTTTCTCTGAGCAATGAGTAGAGAGGTAAATGTTTCACCTCAGCTCCACCAGCTTCCAAAGAGGCTGTTTTCAACCATCTGCAAAGTGGTTCACAAGGTGGGAATCAGCTGTGATTCCAGACGGGAGCAATCCCTCCAGTACTAGCGGGAAGGTGCTTCTCATACTGAAAAATCTCCCTAAGAGGGAGCAAGATCTCCCAGGCAGCACTATTCCCTGTGATGACTCACTGTTTGTCGGAGGGATCATAATTGGAGCTCCAGTTTCTGTGCACGTCACTTAAGAAAATGGGTGGGGGAAAAAACGCGAAGAAGCCCTTCATCCTTAAGTATTCATCTTGGCAGGCGATGACTATTTTGGAATTGCCTGGCAGGGCAGGAAGGGGAGGAGGTGGTTAGCATGGAAGTGGGTTTCTAAATGCACAATCGTTGGGGCTGGAGGACTCTGTCAGAGAGAGATGGAGATGCCTCTGCATTCTCCCCGAGTAATGTACAACCTGCCATCATTAAGAGCCAGGAGAAAGGGTTAGCGGCTCCAGCAAAACAAGTAAGAAAAGAATATGATTGCCTGTCCCTGCCTAATGACGCTGGGAGATTTGAGACACTCAATCATGGTATTTTACCCCTACACCTGCATTCTCTTTATTAAAAAGGCATTTATCTAATGATCCATTGCAAGCCATTACCAGAAACGGAGCATAGTGTTATTAATGGGGAGCAGGTTTGAAAGGCATCAAAGAAAGGATATTTCCTCATGACCGTAAACCTGGATAAAGTATTGATCTTTCCAGGGAAACAATGCTGGGTTTTGCTTTGGGCAGTAAGTTGTCAGCATTGATGACAGAATCAGTGAGTCAGATTTTCAGCAATAGGTGGGAATAAAGTCCATAGGTCTTGTTTTTAAAACAAATATGTATATATATATATATATATATATATATTTGCAAAATGGGAATTTGATGCTGAGCGACATGCTGAAAGAAAATCCCACGCTATTGAAAAGCTAGTGGAATTACTGTGGAAACACCACTGCCCCATTGATAAGTTACTCTAGGATATGTCTCTGTGTCTGATTAAAATAATCAGCTGCAATCGTGGAAACGATGCTTTTCTTTTGAACTATAGTTGGGAGGAGAGGACAGACTGTCAACTGAAGCCATATTCATATGACACCTAAATGTTGTTTGTCATCCTTCAGCTCTGGGACACTCACCACAGAATAGCTTGACTCTTGGAAAGTTAGTAGAAAATTGGTAGTTAGTAGAAAATTGTTAGTTAGTAGAAAATGAGAGAGAGAAGATAAAAACATCCACTGAAGACAAGTTTAGATTGACCTCTGTTACTAGACGTAGGAACTCTCCTGTTTATAGCATATAAAGCATATCATAGAAATGATAAAAATAGACACTTGTGATATCACATATGCCATATATAATACATGTGTAATACATGATACATAACCTATAACATAATCTATGATGCGCTATATTGTATGTGATACATGATGACATGTGATTATGATGGTATATATGATATGCTATAGGATATACTATACATCGTAATATGTAATCATATTATATCACATATGTGATATGCTCTATATTAATCCATGTTTAATATGACATGCTGCATGATAGATGATGATATACAATGATGATTTATGATGATGTCTGATATATGATATGTTATCGCATGCATTATATATGTTAAGATGTTAGGGTATATATTCTAATATGCAATTATACTGTATAATATATGAGATAGAAGATACACTAAACCCTGATATCACATGGCATGATGTAGGGTATATGGTACATGATGATATGTGATGATGATATATGATACATGATATACAAAGACTATATAATATACATCTCAATATTCAACCGTAATGTTTAATATAATGTAAAATTATAATGTATAATATACAATTATACATGATATTTAAGACTTGTTACACAATTTATGAAATAGGATGGACTATAGTCCATATATTATACTATATAATAAACTGATATATCTTAGAAGATCATTATTAATATAACATATTCATATTCTATATTACATATATCTGCTCGATATTAGTCATGATTTTTCTAGCATTTTCTGCTGGGTTTGCTGACAATGTGATGTATTTCAACATGATACAGAAAACAGTCTGATAAGTGCAAGTCAATCAGAATGGATGCGCTATGATTCAATTTATTTGAAATTTCTTGAATATACACATCCTTAGTAACCGAAAGTGGATTTGGGTCTGGAGCTGAGAGAGTGGAAAATGGAGAATGGCTTGTACTGGGTCAAAGATCTCTTGCTGGGCTGATGGGAATGTTCTGGGCTAGGTTGGGGTGAGAGGTGCTCAGCTCTGAAGAGACTGCAAATCTGGGTAACTGTACACTTGGAAAAGGGAATGTCATGACAGGTGATCACGTCTCAGGACAACTTCTCTGGAGCTTGTACATTGATTCTGGGTCACCATGTTTCCATATCTCCATCTCCCCAGTTGGAAACCTACTCAGGAGTCTGCTGTGACCTCAAAACCACCCACCCCAAGCCAACCATCTCAGTTCTTGTCCCTCAAAATAGGGCTCTTACGTCAATAACATCCACCTTTTCTGGGATTGCATGTCATTTCAGGTGCACAAATGTTGAATGAAGGAGAATACTCATTTTAGTCAAGTCTCCAGGAGATGGAGTGAGTTTATGCAGCTCAGAGCTATGCCTGATGCCATCCAGGAGTCATCTTGTGTGATTCTCTTCTCTCCATCTGAGCATATTTTCTTGAAGTAAATACTTAGAGTCATGGCTTTTAGAGAAACAGAGCTTGTCTTTTGTCTCGAGCCCCAGTCCTCGAATTTCACAACTGAATTTGGACAGGAGGAAGTCAGCCATAAAGTGAATACACGGGACAATGCGTCTTAAATATGACATCAAATTCACTTTTCTGTCATGTGATCTATACGTTGGCAGGTGAGACCACATGTTTGTGGTTAGAAACATGCATCTTGGAAAATACACAACAAAACCAGACGACTCCTGGTGGCTCAGGAAGTAAGGTGCTGGCTAGGGCGGGGACCTTGTAAAGTCCAAAGACTGGAGTTTATGACCAGGGACTAGCAGGGAGAGTCAAAATTAAAACTAATAGATAAAAGTGATCCCTTCTTTTTTCTCCTTCCTTCCTTCCTCTCTTCACTCCCCCATTCTTTTCCTCTTCTTCCATTCTTTCTTTCTTTCCATCCTTTTCCTTTCGTCTTTCTATCTACCCATCTACACACCCACAGACCATCCATCCATCCATCTCCCTTCCTCTCTCCCACTTCCTTCCCTCTTCTTCCATTCTTTCCTTCCTTCTGTCCTTCTTTCCATCTTTGTCTTCCTTTGTTCCATCCATCTACCCATCCACCCACCCGCAGATCCATTCATCCGTCTTTCCTTCCTTCCTAACTCTCTCCCTCCCTTCCCCTTTCTTCCATTCTTTCTTCCTTTCTTCCATCTATTTTTCCTTCCTCCTTTCCATTCTCTATCCACCCTTCCTTCCTTCCTCCCTTCCCTCTTTCCTTCCCTCCCCCCTTCCCTTCCTTCATAAAAATACCTCTTCCCTTCTCCTTTCTTATTTCACTTAAAATTAAGAGCATTTTCAAGAAGAGCTATGCCCAGACCACTCAAAATATGCCTGGAAACACACTACCAAATTTAGAGTCCAACCATGTGATTAAAGTCAAAAAAATACCAGGGCAGATCTGTGCTTCCCATCTTATGTCTGTGTATGAATTTGACAAGCTTCACTTTTCATGAGTTTCCATTTGTCTTCTGCAGAATAGAGATCATGCCTGCGGGTCTGTCCCTTTCAAAAATAGTTTTGATCTAAGAAGCACAGGTGCGGAAATGGTCCCATAAATTAAACCGTGACCTAAAGATGAACTCATATTTTGTGAACAAGGCTACCTGATGCAGAAATGATGGTTTCTTTTCTGGAAAACACTTGAGACCAGGTGATTGTGTTCACTTGGGAAACCGTCTCTTTTCTCTCGTTAAAACCAGACTGATGAGTCTTGTTTCTGTATATGCATTAATGTGGATTATGAATCAATGCTTTCAAAAACATTTCTAAGTTTTATTGCTTTTTTTTTTTTTAATGTTTTGTCCAAGTTATCTGGAATTTAGTTTTCTTTCCACACGTACTACCTTGGCAGAGGAAGGAAATAGAATGAGAAGAACGTAGTGCCGCACTAAAAATCATGGCCTCATAAACACCCTTTATTAAAGCTGAGACAACCCAACTTTAACACCAAGTTTCTTCATTTTAAGTGGTTCCTCGGACCATAGTGCATTCATTTTACATTTACGATCCATTTGCCATTGCTCGGTTGACTTTCATGATAGAGGTTAGAGACAAACATATCTGATACGTGTTATATATATTTTATATTTTATAGAAAACCCATGAATAAAAACTCTCCACCCCCTGATTTTTGTTCTTTGTTGTCTTTCCTCTTTGAATGTGAAGACACTGCTTGAGCAAAGTGGAATCATGTACTATTTGTTTTCATTATCACATGATTGGCCCATTTCTTGCTGACCCAACATCTAGCTTTTTTAAGACTTTATGGCTGGTATCAGTCACACACCATTTTATGAAGTAACCCCAGTTGGTGTATCCATTTTTCCTTTGATGGGCATCAGGCTGAAGAAGTGCTGCAGGTGAATTTACCTTTTTGCTCTGTCCTATGAATGACCTTGTTGAGACCCATCCGCCATGATTCAAGAAAATGTGATTCAGGGCAACTATGGGGCATTCATCCCATGAAAAGAGTAGGGACATGTCTCAGGGGGATAACTTCTCCTTCTTCTGAGTCTCCTGAAAGGTGTAAGAGATTTTCACGAAAGGGAAGATTTCACCTTGATCACTACAGCTGCTGGACGCAGGGGTGCATCACCAATATCTGTAACTATCCTTGCTTTCAGCTCTTTGAGGTGGAGCTCAATATACCAAAGAGAAGTTGCTGGGTCTTCTGTGAATCTTGTATGGTCTTATGTGCATCAAAAGAGGATGTTAAACTTTTGGAGGAATTGCACGACTGTTGACATTTAGGGATTTAAGACAATTTAGGAGCAGAAAGGACAAATTCCCCTTGAAATTCTAAGTACCCTTTACTGCACAAATATAAGTAGATAGACAAAAACTTAAATCAACCTCAGGGGGGGAAATAAAAAAAGATTGGATTCTGGAAAGCAAAGCACACAAACTCTAAGAAGAGGAAGGGGAGGACTTAGAGAAAGACACAGAGGAGGACCCCTCACAACTACTCTGTTTTATAAGCCACCGACTAATATATGAAGAACAAAATATTTTTACACCTTGTACGTGGTCTTCCATCTCAGGGATAGTTCCCCCCTATGAGGGACATGGATTCTAATTCTTGAATGAAGTTAGGGTTTCTTTGCACCATTTTGTGAAGGTCACCTTGCAACTTTCCATGCATTTCTACATCAGCAGTATCTCTTTTGTCCACAGCTCTACTCCCTGATCAAGGACACTTTGACTTTGAGCAAGCTTGCTTGCAAGATTCTGCCATCCCTCTTGGTCATGCAAGAGTTTCAAGTCCAGAGAGGAGCAATTGGCTTGCTGTGCCTTTCCATCCTCCGATAACCCTCTTCATTGCGGGCATGGGAATGGGGTTCACGACTGAGTGAGCGATGAAGAGATTGCACCCAGAGGCACCTTCCAGAAGCCAGATCCCTGAGAGTTTTGCATGTAATTCTGCAAACCTCCCACAATCAGCAAGATATCACTGATCCTTTGACATCCCTCTGATGTTGGATAATCAAGTCATGTCAGTCTCTTCTGTCCCGTCATTCACCCTCCTTTGATCTTCCATTGAGAAGTTCCCTCTGAGATGTCAGTCTGGCTGATGACCTTACCTGACCAACATGTCTAACGAGCTCAGAAAATACAACAGGATCAGGCGAGGCATCATTTCCCAGGCAAGCTGTCGATGCAAACCACATTTGATATTCATCCTCTGCCTGGGGTCATTTTCTATGCCACGTTACCCAAGGCATTGTGGTGTTGGCAGAATACTGGGGCCACAGACTTGAGGAAGCTTTCCTAGTGCTGTGCTCTCCCCGTTCCTTCGTGACTAATAATAATCACGGGAAACTTGACATCACCCTGCTGTGTCTTCTGCAAATGCCTCAAGGAAAACAAGTCTTGATGCTTATTTCTCAAGTTCCACGTTTAGCAGAAGGTCTTCCAGGAGGTTTTGCAGCAGGGTCCCCCACCTTGCAAAACACAGCAGAAAAAGCTTCACTTTTGCACTTGTCTTAAGTCACATTTGGGGGGAGAGGACCACAGAGCCAGAGGATCCCTTTCCCCTTGGTTTGAGTCCCCAGCTTCAGAGAATTATTAATCATACTAGGTTCCCATCTGCCCTGGGATTGTGTGACCACCTGCTCCCAGTGTCTGATGGAGGGAAGAAGAAAACACAGTCTGTCCGCAAGAGAGAAGTTGTGAAAACTGTGTCCCTGCAGGGAAAACTGAACCCGAGCCTCCTCTCAGAGCCCCTTGCAGGGTCCGTCTCTCCTCTGCCTGGTAGATATCCACACTATAAGGAGGCACAGAATTTTGCTAAAGGGGAGATCTGGCTGGTTTAGCTCAAGGGAGATTTAGCTGCAGTAGCAGCTCAATTATTGCATTTATAGGCTGCAGCATTGGACCCAGGCCATGCACCACTCTTCTGAATGTCAGCTGTGGGCTCCACTTAACCACCAGCCACTGTGCAGCCCGGCAGCTGGCTTCCTGCTGACCGTTCCTGCATCGAGTACATTGCAAAGGCTGAAATTCTCCCCAGAAGGTTCTACAACTGGTCTGCCCAGAGATGGATGAGGGTAGGGAGCTGCCAATTATTCCAGCTCTTGGCAAGGGCATCCGTAGCTATCAGCTCTTTCTCAGACCCCTGATCCATCAAGCCGACTCTTTGGGTCACAAAGCAATGGGTATTGGGTTTTTGAATAGCGTACGGTCTCTGTTTACTCTTCTTGAAGTTGGCAGGGAAGAACTTTTCTCTCCCTCTTGTACTTTTCTTTGCAGACGCCTCCGTCTGGAGTGTGATCTTCCTCACAGGAAGCTGCTGGAGCTGCCCATCTTCAGAAGATGGCTCCTCCATCATCGGAAGAAAAGCAGCAGCCTTCCAGAGAAAACACACACACACACAGTACTGCTGGCTGGTGACGAGGTGAATACAGAGGATTTTTAGGGCGGTGAAACGACTTAGTCTGATACTGCAGCGATGGGTTCCCCTCCTTACGCATTTGTGTCAACACAGGATGGCCAAGATCAAGAATGACCTTGATATCATCAAAGGACATTGGAAGATGATAATGGGTCAATGCAGGTTGATCAGTTTGAACACAGAGACGGATCAGGAGATGTTGCTATTGGGTGGCCAGTGTGAGGGAGCAGGGCATTTATGGGGAATCTCTGTTTCTTCTTCCCAACTGGGCTCATGAACAAACACTTCTGGTGCATAGTCCATTGCAAAGAAAAGTCAAATAGAATCAAAACCCAACGCTCGATAGAAGTATGAAACTCGTCAGTGTAGACACTGGAATGCATTTATCCAAAGCCTCTCATTCCAACAATTTTCTAAATGCCCTTTCCTCAGATAACCCTTGGTCCATAATTAACTGAGAGGCTTGTGTGCTAAGGCATTTACTATAGATCCATTCCATTGATAGACTTTTATTATCTGATTGCAATGATGCCATGAGGTTATGGAGATGATCGTGAATACAGCTTTCGGAAACTCTCAGCTTTGACCTGAATCGGTCCTGTCTTCATTAGCATGTTAAAAGGACAACCCAGTCCTTGTCATTTTACAATTTCGTGTTATCAACAGACAAGTCTCTGCATCTGCTCTTGTTTTTATCTTCATGACAAAATCCTGAAAAGACAATTACAGCAGAAGCAGGTCTGCAATACCCATCCCAGCACCACCTGCAAGTCACAGGTCCATATTAACATCCTCCAAAGAAGGAGGAGCATCTGATTTAAAAGAAATGTCTTTAGAAAGTTCAGGACAATTTCGCATAAAATTCCTAATAGGAGATGCTCTAGCAGTCAGTTAAGTTTTATCGCCGACATTATCCTCTTTATGGAAGTTGGAAAACCTCTGGAGAAATGAGCTCAAGTTGATTCTTTTGCTTGTAATAAAATAAAGAACATTGTGTGCTACCTGAGGGGACGTCTTCAAAATGACTTTCCAACTAAAAATCATAAAACTATAAAAAAATTAAAATCCAGGGGATTGTCTACATAATTCTTCTCTTTTTTTTTTTAAAAAAAAATATCCCCTCCAAGACCTTTCATAAATAATGCTAATAATAAACCTGGCGGCTGTCGCTGGTTCACCTTTTCCCCCCACCCCAGGGAGAAGGGGGGATTTCTTTATTCATGAAGTGAAAGAGTTCCCTTTTGAAATTTGCCATGAGGACTGTGTAACTGTGCTTCCTCAGACATCATTCTTCAATGTCATTGCCGGCGCACTGTGGTCTGACCCCCACACCTTTTCCCTGGGTGCAGCTTAGATCAGCCCCTGACATACTCATTATCTGCAGACCCCAAGCTGCATGATGGATGTCTTCTGCATCAGGTGGATTCACATGAATTGGAGACAAGAGACTGTCATTCTCCATTTCAGAGCAGGACCTCTGGGTACAGGTGAATTCCTGGCGGACCTGTTCCCCCACCCTGGCTGGGAAGTCCATTGTCTTTGGTCAGACCGAATGTCTACCTCTGCAGCCAGGGCCATGGAGGATCACATCGCCTGTTCGGATTGCTTTGGGGGAAAACGATGCCTCTTCCTCGAAATGTTTGCCCTGAATATGATGATGCTCTCTCAGTCATGATGGGCTGTAGATATGGTGGTTTCTCTTGAAAAGCTTCTAAAGCAGCAGGTGCATCTAATTTTTCAGGTCTCTGGAATGAGGGAAGGGGTAATAGATGCATTCCTTTGGTTGGGGGTTTTATAACAGGAGAGCAGACTTCATATGAGTGTTTTTTCTTTCACGTGCTTGCTGTAATTGGCACACTTAGCTCAGATACTCATGGGAAAGAATAGATATTGGCTGATCATGAATTTGCTTGGTGTCTACATTTGATTCTGTGAGGAGGCAGGTCAACCTCTGGTAGGCAGTGGGAATACAAAACATGTAAGCTGATTGGACTGGGAAAAATTAAAGTCAATTATATAAATATATAAACATAAATATATATGGCAGATGGCCAAGAGACACATAAATAAATGTTCCTTGTCATTTCTTATTAGAGGAAGGCAGAGCCAAACTCTGAGATATCACTTCTCACCTGTGAGATTGGGTAATAATCAAATGCCTGGAAACAAGCAGCATGGGTGAGGATGCAGATAAAAGGGACCCTTTATGCACTGTTCCTGGGAGAATAAATTAGTACGTGTATGGAAAACTGCATAGACAGCCTTCAAAGAGTTGAGAATGGAAATCCCATGTGATCCCATCATCACGCTACTGGGTATTTACCCTAAAAACACAAAAGCACTAATTTGCAGAGATATCTGCATGTTCACTGCAGCATTATTTGCAATAACTGAAAACTGGAAACTAAGTGCCCATCATCAGATGATTGAATAAAGAAGATGCAGCCTAGATACAGAGTGAAATACTATGCAGCCATGAAAAAGGTGACTCCCTGTCATTTGTGACCACATGGGTGGACCTAGAGGGGAAGATGCTCAGTGAGATAGTCAGAAGGAAAAAGACAAACAGCAGATGATGTTAGTCATCTGTGGAAGATAAAGACAAGAAACAAAGAAACAGATCAAACAAAAATGAACCCTTGGACTCTGACTACAGAACTGAGGTCACCAGAGGGGAAGGGGTGGATGGGAGCAGGTGATGGTGGGGGGAGGTCCCCTGCACAGTGGGAAGGACTTTTGGTCATTGGGTGATGGGCAGTGTTTACTGTCCTATATTTATTTTATTGCTCGAGCTGGTATTTAAGAGAAAGGATAATGGTATACATTCTGATACAAAGGTATTACTTTTTCTATTTCTCCAGAAAGTAAGTCACCAAAATTTTCACTTGCATTTTCTTTACCTGAGTGTTTTGAAGGATCTGAGAGACAGATTTGATCTTAGATGACTGCTAGAAATTTAAAAAATACATGCTCACATACCTTTTTTTAAAGGGATGGTGCAGGCAGAAAGGGAGAGGAGGGAGAAACATTTCTTTGTTTTATATTGTTGTTCATCCTGGTTGTTTCTCCAACTCCTGGTCTCAAACCTGGGTCCTTGGGATGGATATGGACTGTACCAGAGGTCTTAACAGATAAGCTCCTATGACACATCCATTCTCAGAAAACGTAATTCGGTCCATCTTTGGGAAGATTAGAAGAAGGAGCATACTAGCAAAGTTGCTGCAGGTTTTCAGAATATCTAATCCAGTCTTGTCATCTATATTTTTACAGTCCCACCATTCTAGAATATCCAGTATTTGCTGGAGAACATTGCTGGAAAGACCAGTTTCTTTTCTCCTAATAGCACCAGACCTTTTTGTACAGGTAGATGTTTTAATTTATAGGAGGCAGATTAAAAATCATGGGTACACAGGCTAAGTCCTTCACCTTTCATCAAATGCCAGTTCTTTCATTAATAGTTTTTTTTTTCCTCCTCATTCCATGTTTTAGAAGGAATTCTCTTAAGAATCTGCCTGGGAAGACCAGAGAATGATTTGGGCCATGATGGTTCCCCCAAATGATGTGTCTAGGCATACAAGTAGCAAATGAATTAATTACCAAAGCAGACAGGATTCAGAAAATCATCCCGTTTTCGTAGTGGCATTCAAAATGTATGATTTCGCTCTATCTCGTTATACAGAGGCATTTCTCTGATTCCTGACTCATCATTTTTGCTATCACCTTTCAAGGATGGACACTAGAATAAGTTTGCAAGCTATAAAAGGGTGACCCAAAATAACTTCTCTTCCCTTAACAAGAAAAGGTCTTTTTTATTTAGTGAAGAGTCCCTCTCTCCCACCCATCATAAAATAAAAATTTGGAGGTAAATACTTATCATTATTTCATGAGGGGCTATCTCATGAATTTTAAATAGAATCTGCAGCTCCTATTTCTCTCCATGCTTCCTGTCTCTGAAGGCACATCACAGTCTTCGTTTTATTTCCCATGAATGTGAAAAAGAGTTTCCATTCCTATTAACGTGCCATCAAGGGGCAATGACTTGACCCCTGGGGACACTTCTCCAAAGAAGTTGGGTCATTTCGTGAAAAGTTGCATCGTTTGCTAGAAATGAAGACTCGCTTAACTGCTGGAAATGGACTTTGAACGGATACTGTAAATTCCGAGATGCAGTGCTGAGAAATGTGTAGTCAGAGCTGAAATACCTAGCTGGGAAGATTCATGCTGTCTGGCAGGTGCCTGATTTTCTCAAGAGAGGATAGTTATTGAGTGACCGTGACTTCCGTCTCCTATTGGTGGGATGGATGCATTTGTTAATGGATCGGATGCATTCTATGGAAAAAATATATATTCAAATCAATATGATTCAAGGCTATTTTGTTTAGAATCCATCAAGTGTGTCAAGTTAAAAGTAACTAAGCCAACAAAGGACAAGAGAAAGGTGCTCTAAAGCACCCTGTGTTACATTTTTGGTAACCATTACGTTCACTGAATATATTCCCTCCAGGTAAGTGCCTCCCTTTGAGAAATGGACTGGAAGAAATGACATTTTTTTTTAAATAAGGAAAAAGGATACGTTTCATTGATTTCATCCTTGTAAAAATAAACCCAACTGGAAGTAAATTTTAACCGAGTTGTGGGTAATCTTCTGCCATTGTCTTTGGGAGAGTGTTTTAAGAAAGGAAAATATAATCAGCTACTCTGACAATTTGAAAGTCTAGAGAAATCACATTTAAAGCACTTTTTAAATGGTAGCCTTCTTTGAAAGCTCATTTGAATATACCTTGGAATAAATCTATGAATTTTCCCATTTGCCTCCCCATTCCATAATCTATGCAGATAATGTTTCAGTAGCTTGCTGATGGCTTCATGAGTCATTCTTACGTCCAGGTAACCCGATATGATTTTATGTACGAAAAGCCAGGCTTCCCTCCATAGACAAAGACGGGCTTGGAACTCGACTTGCATCTGCATGAGCATATAATGGTTTTACGGAATGCAGTAAATCAAATACCTTATCTAGTCCATAGAGAAACTGCTTACACATGACTCCATCCAGGAGGAATCTAATACAATCAAACAAAAAGTGTTCATGATTTAGTTTTTAATGCCCTGTGATTGATGGTCTATCAATTCTCGGCAAAGCCTGGTGCTTTCCTTTCTCTTTCAGAGTCCATTTTGGATGGCACACTAAGTCTCTTAATCAAGATGGAACATATATACTTTTAATATTTTGGACTCAAAGTAGAGGTTGCAATAATATCAGTCTTTTGCCTCTGAGCTTTCTCTCGGAATTTCCTCATGTTTATAGGATATTGTGACAGGGAGTTACCATTCCTGGAATTGGAAGCCGACTCTTTTAAAGACTCAATGGACTTCCCATGCCTGCAAAATACAGGAAGATAACAGTATAAGCACTGGTTAGAAAACCCAGTACTCTCCATTGTAAATTATTACTATAAATAGCATATACCAGGAAAAAACCCAATGAGGCCTTATGCAACATATAAAAGATATAAATATGGCTGCTTCCTAAAAAGGAGTCATGACAGAATCATATCACCATCACCACTACTGTCATTGTTATCATGTTCAACACTATTATTAACACCATCATCATTACCCTAACTCACCACCACTATCACTGCCATGATTACCCTCATTCTCATGAATGCATGACTACCATTACTACCATACTATCATCACCATCGTCACCACCATTGTCACAGCCATGATCATCACCATCATCATCACCATCATCACCACCATCATCACCTTCATCATCACCATCATCACCACCATCATCACCACCATCATCACCATCATCATCACCATCATCACCACCATCATCACCATCATCACCACCATCATCATCACCATCACCATTACCAATATCATCATCATCATCACCATCACCACCACCATCACCATCATCATCACCTTCATCACCACCATCGTCACATTCATCATCATCATCTTCAAGATCATCATGACCATCATAACCATCATCACCTTCATCACCAACATCACCAACATCATAATCTTCACCATCACCATCACCACCATGATCATCACGATCATCACCACCACCACCATCATAATCATCATCATCACCATCATCATAACCATCATCACCACCATCATCGCTATCATCATCATCATCATCACCATCATCACCACCACCATCATCACCACCATCATCACCATCATCACCCCCAGCACATACCATCCACATACTTCTCCACTTCCTCCTCCCCTTCCTCATCCTTCTCCTGCTCTTCATTATCATCATCTTTAACCACCATCATCATTTTAACAAAATCATCAGTTTATTTTTTTGAGGGGAAAATGATACTCATTTTTTTAAAAAAATATTTCTCACCAATGTGGGAAACCTTTATGGCCATATTAAATTTTTTACATGTTATGTAAGAATTTTTCTTACTGAAACTTGACTAAAGAATCGATATCCCATGTATCATTTTGAGATGGACATGATGAGTTGGGCTTTAACATGGAGCTGATTCTGTCAAGACTCCCTTTTTTTTTAATAAGTAAAACACTAAAGTTAGGGGAAGTGTGATAGCAACTTGATCAAACGTTTAAAGTATCTTCACTATCCTCTATCCAGGTGATAGAACGATTCAGAAATAGGGAAGCACAGAACCACAGTGAGAAATAACTTCACAGCACACTAGGTTGGACATTAAGCAAACAAACAGACTATATAAAATGATGTGCTACAGACTGAAAAATAACCTTGAAGTTCCTCCATAATTGACACACATAGAGCAAGTATATGGCCAAACAGTTTCTCACCCAGGTATTTGTTCCAGAGAAAAACATGTGTACACACAGAAGCTTGTACACAAATGTATTCATCCATGATGACTAAAACAGGAGAAACAAATCTTATGTTCAACAACAGATAAATGCATAAATTAAGTGTGGTGTAGCCATATAATTACTCTCTCAAACATGGAAAGATAGGCTGCAACACTGCATCAACAAAAGAACACATACTGTAGCACTCAATTTATATGACACATAGAGCAAGAATATTTATAGAGACAGAAAGCAGATGTTTAGAGACAGTAGTAGATATTTATAGAGACAGAAAGTAGTTTGTCTTTCTCTTTCTGACATACCTCACTGACTATGCTTTTTCTGGATTTTATCTTTTTCGTGGCTGAGTAGTATTCCATAGTGTGGTTAGACCACATCTTATTTATCCATCATCTGATGATGGGCACTTAGGTCACTTCCAGTTCTAGGGTCTTCTCAATAATGCTGCAATGAACATGGGATGCAGGTATCTCTATGAATTAGTGTCTTTTGGGCTAATTCTTTTTTTCATGGCTGAGTAGTATTCTATGGCAGATCTAGACCCCATCTTCTTTATCCATCATCTGACGATAGGCTCATAGGTGGTTTCCAATTTTTGGCTATTGTAAGTGATGCTGCAATGGGGTGGGGAGTGCAGATATCTCCATAAATTAGGTTTTTTTAAGGATAAATATCCAGATATATGATAATGGGATCATATAGAATGTCCAGTCTCAATTTTTTGAGGAATCTTCATACTTCTTTCCATAATGAGTGCAAAAGTTTATACTCACACCAACTGTGTAACAGGGTTCCGTTTTCTCTACTTCTTCACCAACGTGTTATTTCCAGAATTTTGGATAATAGTCCATCTATTTCATATTTTCATTACCTGAAAAAGAAACAGCGTATTTCAGGAATCACCTCCCAATCCCCATGATCCCTTAACCCCAAATTAAGTACCTGTCGTCAGATGGATAGAGAAGATGTGGTCTAGACACACCGTGGAATACTACACAGCCATGAAAAAGACAAAATCCTGGCTTTTGTGACCACATGGATGGACCTAGAGGGGAGGATGCTCAGGGACATCAGACAGAAGGAGGAAGGCAAGCACCAGATGACCTCACTCTCAGGTGGAAGGTGAAGAAACACAGCAAAGGAACAGACTAAAGAGAAACCAACCCTTGGACTCTGACCACAGAACTGACGTTGCCAGGGAGGAAGGGGTGGTGTGGGCGCAGTGGTGGTGGGTCCCGTGGACAGTGGGGAGGACTTTCGGCCATTCCATGGAGGGTCAGGTGTGTTGTCCTGTATTTGCTGACCCTCTCCACACCCCAGTAACCTTGGGTCTGATCCTTCCAAGAACTGTGGTCCTCCAGTAGAAGACCTAAGAAAGGCCTGGCCATCTGAGATCCACTTGAGAGCATTCAGGCAGTGTCAGCTCTAGCTGCAAACACGATGCCTTATCCTCAGAATGCTGAGTGGCAATCCATGCCATTGGAGACACTCAGGCCACACAGAAATCATCTGCCAAATAGCAGGGTCTCTGAGCAAGTCATTTCTCCTGGAGGCTGACTCTAGCTATTATCCGATTCACAGCATCATTCCACCTGACTGCCAGACACGCATCATTCTTCAACATCCGGGACCACAGACCCGGGTCGTGGGGAAGATGACGGAAGACGGGCGAGAAGAAGGCTTTTCTGCAGGAAGAAGGATTGCACCATCCTGGTGATGGCGGGGAAATCTCGGGGGTGGACCTTTGCAGGCAGACTTGGTGGCACTTGGCTTCCTTTCTTTGAGAGGGTGGGACCTGTCTTGCTCTGTGGAGGGCATGGTCAGGTTAGACCACACTCGAGTGTGGGAGAAGACAGAAGGGAATTAGAAGGCTTTATGTCCCTGATACACAAGCATCTGTTTCAATAAGATTTCAGTGATAGGCACATCTTCAGTTCTCACAGGCTGACAAGTAATAGTGACATGTCATCCAAGTGTGTCTCATCCATACGTTTTATTCGTATATCTTATATGCACACACGTCCTACATCTGTATGTATGTAATATGCATGACAAAGATAATGTATAATAACATGCAATCCTATTATATAGCATATAATAGCGTATAATAATATGTATCATGATATAAATAAAATCTAGAGCAAAGATAATATATAATATAAACATTATAATATATTATGTAATGTATAACATATAACAACATTGTTATACATAATAATATAAACAATTATGCCTATAATAAAAATAATAATATCATATAACATCGCAATATATTATACTGTATGGTATATACTCTATGGCATGTATTAATAGTATGTTGTATATAGTAATATAAGCAATAATATCCTAACAAGGATAATAATATTATATGACTTATCACAATATATTATACTATATAGTATGTAATATACAGCATATGTTAATATTATATTGTATATCATAATATAAACAATATTATCTGTAATAAAGAAAATATTACATCTCACAATATATTATACTATATAGCATACAACATATATTACTATTATGTTGTATATAACAATATAAACAATATTGTCTATAACAAGGACATTAATATTATATGACATATCACAAAATATTAGGCTATATATTGTATAATATACAATATATAAATATTATATTATGTATGATAATATAAACAATAATATCAATAATGAAATGTATCACACTATATTATACTATATATTATATAATATATTATATATTATATTGTATAATATATACAATATTCATAATAAGATAATATTATATGACGTATCACAATACATTATACTAAATAGTATGTAATATAGAACATATGCTACTATCATGCTGCATATAATAATATAAGCAATAATCTCTATAATAAAGATAATATTATGTAACATATCACAATATGTTATGTCATATATTTATAATATATAACGTATCATAATATTATATTATATATAATGATATAAATAATCTCTATAATAAAGATAATGTTATATAGCATATCACAATATATTATACTACATAGTATATAGTATACAACACATATTACTATTATGTTGTATCTAATATTATAAGCAATATTATCTATAATAAGGATATTAATATTATTTGATATACCACAAAATATTACACTACATATTATGTAATATATAAAATATATTAATACTATATTATGTATGATAATATAAACATAATATGTATAATAAAGCAATGGACATTATATAGCATATCACAAAATATTATATTATATATTCTATAATATATAAATATAGCATATAGCATATATGATATGATATACACAATATATGGCTGCATATAAATAAATGTATATTTGGGGAGTGTTCCGATTTATTGGCTTTATTGAAATGATAGGAAGCTGGATGCTTAGATTATGAAATTCACAGATTGGGAAAATGCAATATTGACATCAAAATGGCAAGGACACAAACTCGGAGGAGAGATGGGCAGGGAAGAAAGTGGTTCACAAGCCATTATCACCCTCCGAGGTGAGTATGCTAAATTTGTGTGTATTCCATGCATAATGTGGACTTAATGTTACATGAAAAGATATAATTGTGTAGAGCTCTTGTAGATAATCATTATGCTTGTTCATGGAATAACAGCAAATGCACTTTAAGTCACTAAAACAACAATTAGGCTTTGTACATTGGCAAAAAGCCATGCCTTGGCATATCTACATGAAGGTGTCAGGCACTGAATAGTCTCCTGAAACACATTATATAGAAGAAAATCCATTAATTCATTTCTGCTTACAGGGCAGCAATGTGATTTTGTTTGTGTTTATGATAAAGGTGATATTTAAGGACCCAGAAAGGAAAACTATATTATAGATGTGTTTGATCTTCCTAATGAGTCAATTCAGAGTTTCCTTTTTTTATTGTAGTATTTATTCTGCATATTAAAATAATGTCCTATGGACAGGTTCCTCATTTCTCAGATCTATGTCAGCACACCTTGCCCTCCAAAAATCACCAAGTGGTGTCCAGTGGGTTTCACCACCACCTTCCCTTGCCTGTTCCATTCCCTGTTGGTCACCTCAGTTCTGTTGCATGTGTTTCAGGGTTGGTTATGCTTCCTCTGTTCCTTGGTTTCGCGTATTCACATTCCACCTATGAGTGAGGTCATCTTGTCTCTAGCTTTCTTCTTTTGACTTGTTTCACTGAGCATCATCCCCTCTAGTTACACCTATGTTGTTGAAGATGGCAGGATCTCTCCCCTTTTCACAGCTGCATAATATTCCATTGTATAGATGTACCACATCTTCTTGATTCATTCATCTGATGGTGGTTCAGTGTTTCCTTTACCTCATGATGATTTAGATTAAGTGAAAACTTCCATCTGGGTCTGGTCCACACTTTCTCACCCTGCCTGGTACCATATTTGCTACTGAACCTTTGCTTTTTGTCTCAATCGTGGTGATGCTTTTAAAATGTTACCTTACCCTTCGCTTCTCTGTTAATTCTTCATCTGAAAAGTGAAATTAAAAATAACGGACATCAGGCAGTTGCAAAGGAATCAAACGTATAAAGCACTGAAAAAAAGGAAGCCAGGGAGGTTAAATTCTGTTCAATGAGGGTGGTCCATGTTGATATCCTTTTGTTCATGAAGACTTACCCAAAAATTCCAAAGAGAGACAGCTGATAGTGATGGTGGACCTCTGAGGATTTGGTAGGATTCTGTCTGTGCATGAGACTTGCAAAGTGCTGATGATTAGAAAGTGAATTATTTGAGGGAAATCATGAAGGTCTATCATTTTTCCTTTACAAATATTATGGAGAGCTATAATATTATGCTAGATTGTAATGCAAATCCAAGGGGACAATAAGATACATCATTTTCATCAGGAAAATGGCAGACAAGATATTAGGAAAAGTAACAAGATAGGTCAATCAAATAGGCCAATCAAAATTGCTCCAAGGATTCAATCCTGGATAAACATGATGGAGCCGTTAAAAGAAGAAAGTGAGTAGGAGGCTTTGGAACTGGGGCAGGATGATTAGTTTGTTTTGAGATGTGATGAAATGTGGGTGGTAACAGACACCAGGCTGGAGGCATCTAGGAGACCTTTGGAAATGTGAAAACTGGGGCAGAGGAGAGAGGCCAAGCTGCAAATGTGGGATGAGGGAATAGCCTACATGGAGGTGACAATTAAAGCTTGTGAGGTTGTATGAGTTCATAAGACAGAAACCAAACAAAATAGGCTGAAACAGGAGAGATCATTTATCACCAAAGTCTGCTGGATGCTCGCTGCATGAAGGATGCTTTAAGCAGGGTTGCATCCATGCACTTGGAGATTAAACCTGATATACATTTCATCTTCTCTATTCTAGCATCTCTTGCTCTATTATTTACTTCCTTTTCTTTTCCTATTGTATGTCCTCCTTCTGTTTCTCCTCCTCCTCCTCCTGCTGCTCCTGCTCCTCCTCCTCCTGCTCTTCCTTCTGCTTCTGCTCCTCCTGTTCCTCCTGGGACCCCCATCCCTCCTGCAAACCTGTCTCCACACCCAGCACGTCCTGAGGTCCTGAGGTTGGGTCTCCACTCAGAGTTCTGAAGCTCCGAGTCCCAGGTCCAGGTGCAGGCAGGCAGGTCCTCCTGAGACCTCTGTCCTGGGCATGGAGATGCCATCTCCTCCCCGTGTCCTCACAGGGGTCCCTCTGTGTGTCTGTGTCCTCATCTCCTCTTCTTAGAAGGATCCATCCTGAGGGGTCAGGACCCACCCTGGGGACCTCCTGGGACCTCCATTCCCTCCTTCAGACCCGTCTCCACACCCAGCACGTCCTGATGGGGTCAGGACCCACCCTGGGGACCTCCTGGGACCTCCATCCCTTCCTGCAGACCCCTGTCCACAGCCAGAATGTCCTGCAGGCTCTTGGCTTTAACATGGATTTGGGAGGTAGAGTTAAGGTCATGAAGAAGTTGTTTTTCATTTAAGGAACATCGGCGAAATTTGCAAAAGTGTTCTAGGCAAATGGAATCGGGTTTTATGAGCTCAGTTGTGTTTTGTACGTATTATATTTGGCCCCTTAGTGACCAGTGAAGCAACTAAAATAACCCGTCCCTCCTTATTTCATATAACGAATGTTAACCATTTGGGGGCTTGGCCTGGCATTTCATTTTTTTCAAAGCCAATCAGAAGTCCTGTTGGGCGGATAAGTCATGAGATGCCCTGTGAGTTTCGAATCATCATAACTGCACCTATAAAAATGATAGCAGCAATGAAGGGCAGAATTTCTGGTCTTATTTATCGTCCGGTTGTCTCTGATAGGATTTGAAAGCGTAAGAATAGATGACACAGATGGCAAATTTGCCTGAAAGCCAATTTAGCCAATTTTAGCCCAGTGAATGCTTTGCTTCTCTGAGTTTTAGCTCATTCACCTATTACCTGGCAAAATGAACACTTTCTGGGCATAAAATAGAATTTTTTTTAATGTAAGCCTTTTAGAAGAATGTGATTATTACACAATGGTGAGTTTTCAAACATCAAATATCTGCATGATGCAATCATCATTCATTAATCAGCATATCCTACACTATACGAATATATTAATTAATGTGATCGATTCACTCATGAGTGGAATCCTTTACAAAGTACGATGTGGATTTGTTATTGAGACCAATTCTTCTCTTCTAATACACATTAACTGATGAAAAAATTAGTTTCCAAGCAGCATTGACAGCTTCACCCATCCGCATTGTCCATGAAGATAATTTGCCCGAAAGAAAAACAGGGAGACGCATGGCTCGGCTCAGCATTTTCCATTTTCTTTAACCTCTCTGTAGGCATTCTCCAACCTACACAGAGAAAACCCTGGATTTTTATACCAGATCCAGATTCCATCCAGCAAACGATGAGGCATCACGCAGATTTTCTATTTGCCGGAGAATTTAAATTCAAGATGCACGAGAGGCTTGAATCTGCTAAGGAAAGGGTTTTGATTTGCTGAGTCCTTACAGCCATGAGAGCTAAGAAATAATCTGACGTGAGGTGCAGGTTAAAATTAAATCTTCTTTGAGATATGGGTCCCATGAAAGTGAGTGGCATTTCATTGGATAGTGTGAAAAATAGTCAAGAAGGGAGGTGATTTGTTAAGTATGTTTTCAAAGCATGTCTTTCTGCACCCAGTTTCTTCGGTGAGGCAAGAAATTAGTTGATCTATCCATGCACAGAGGCTCTTTTGCAGTCGTCTTTCAATCCAATACATAGAAGACAGAAAAAAAAATCATCTCTGGAGACCAAAACTTCTTTATTTTTCTCTCCTTTTTAGCATCTGCTTTAGCTTTTATTTTTTAAATTATCGTTTGCATTTTATTGAGGATAGCACCCTGAGGCGACCTCAGTTTCCAGGGACCCTTGCTATCAAGCCCCATCTGAGCCTCAGACGTTATGTGTGGTTCTCTGGTCCCCAGTATAATCGAGCCCTTGGCCCCATTTTTCCAGCTCCCCTCAGGCACACCCCTCAGAGTTTTCAATGCACCTAATTTCTCCCTTAATTTGCCTGTTAGACAAGGGTGTTCGCTCAGGAGAGCCGCAGACACCCACACTCCTAGTGCCATTGCGAAAAGCAACCCCGCTGATTTTTTCTAGGGTGCAAGGTGACCCCCTAACAGCTCCCTTGGCCCAAGATGAGATACCAGCCACACAGCCACAGAGAATGCCCATCACATCCTAAAACCTGGCAGCCTCCACCTCCTCCGTCTCCCGAAAGCACCCCTTTTCCTGGACGCCTCTATTTTAAAGGATGATGGTGATCGGACCTCATGCCATTTGGCCACGGTTTTCCAGGAAGAAAATTTCATCGAATAACTTCTGATTAATTTTCTTTGAAGGACACTCAAAGTCAACCCCCTCATCTCAGATTTCCAGCTGGGGGCTGAGTCGCATCCTGCTTCATGGAAACGTATTTCAGGCTGATCACAAATTCCATCTTCGGTTGGAAAGGCCGGATTTCTGCAGGAAAAGGGGAAGGAACTTCAGAGCAGAAATACGGGTGTGTGGCGTTTCCAGTACCTCAAGGTGAGGCTTTGCAAAACTCTACTTTGCTGGCTAAATAAATATCACTTGTAGAGGGGCTATGGGTCTCCCACATCCCACATCCACATACATTCCCCCTTCTGTCGATGTTTCAGTTACACAAGCCTATGCAAAACCAGATGCTGCCATGGGCCCCTGAGGGATGGTCGTGCCAGCAGTGAGGGCTTAGCTCCCTGTCCTACTGACAGAGGGATAAGGACTTATTCTCATAGTAACATCAAGGTATCAGCGCTCAGCGGTGAATGCAAGGATAGAACTGGTGTGTCTTTTCTGCAATCATTCTCCCTTGGCTTTTCCTGAGCAGACTTTCCTAATATCTCATCTTGCTGATGCTGCTTATTTTTTTCTGCAAGTGCTGGCCAGTGGAGATGCAATTTTCACATTTATGGGGGGCTCTGCCATTATTTATGCCTGTGGCCTGTCTCTCTCTCTCTCTCTCTCTCTCTCTCTCTCTCTCTCTCTCTCTCTCTCTCTCTCTCTCTCTCTCTCTTCCTCTGCAGAATATGTATTTTGGGTTCTCACTCAAAGATTCAAGAGAAGCATGTCTCGTTTTCCAAATGTATCACCAGTCTTCCCAATTTCTGGACATATAGCCAACAAGTGACATCTCCAAATTCCCATTGTGCGTGGAACTCATTTGAGAGAGAGACAGAGACAGAAGATACACACATAGAGCGAGAGAGAGAGAGAGAGAGAGAGAGAGAGAGAGAGAGAATGATGGAGAGAAATACAGAGAGAGGGGACCTTGCACCTGGAAACACACCATATCTACAATGCAAGTCTGGGACTTTTCTAGCTTGTTCTTGTCCCTAGATTGCATTGCAATCCTCCTTGCATCATCAACACTGAAATGAGGAAAGATTCTCCGTATTTCCCTGCTAGGATGACTGCTTTACAGTCTTTTCTTAGCAATATCTGACTTCTGTCGTCCATGAAGTCTTCCTTCCCACTCATTTCATGGTGTATTTGCATTTACCTCTCTCATTCTCAGCTTACAAGGGTGTGTGTTTCTTGGCCGGTTTCCGTGCAGAACTGGATCTGCTATTTATTTCTTCTTTAACATAAATCTTACTGTCTTTGCAGCCATTCCTGTTGGCCCCATAGGACACGGACATGCCTACTAGGTTTGGACTTTCGATGGGACTTTTTTTCCTCGATATATGATTCCCTCTATAAGCCTTTAGAAGATAGTGGGATTGAAACAAGAGCAAATGATTGGAAAAGAAGAGAAGAGTTACTGCGATAGAACACATGCTGCTGACCTGTCTCGTCTTATGAGTTTTAGGAAATGTTTTGGCTGACGCATCCTTTGCTGACTTTGCCGAGTTCCTCCACAAAATAACAGGACACCCCTGTGCCCATCTTTTGGCATATTTAGGGCAGGGAAGAACACTTTTCTGTACCTTTGGGGGCGGTTTTTATTATTTTAAACCACCTTTCCCTCTGACACCATAAACCATGCCTTCTGACACATCCTTCGAGCAGAATCTTGCATCAGTGGATGCTGACAGATGGAATACTGTCTTCCTGCTGATCTGCTGGGGGTCAAAGTGATTGATGTTCCTGCAGAGACACAGAAAGTTTCCTCAAATATGAGGTATTGCAGACAGGGAGGCAGGGAGTGTGTCTTCCAGAAGCGACTGTACCATCTCCAGAGGCATCTGATGCTAGAGCGACATCTGGAAAAAGTCAGTGAATGGACTCACCTTCTGTCCTTTTAGATCCAAGACACAGAAGTGGGCACCACAGAACTTGGACAGAAGATGAGCAACTGGGGAATTACAGCCTTGAGAAGCGATGGAAAGGATGACTCGTGTACCTGTCCATCAAACCCAACCCACTGTCTTGGCTGTGCCTAGGTCTTGCTAGAAAATTTTTATCACTGAGGCTGAAGGTGTCTCTTCAAGGTTGAATGGGGCCTCGAAGGTTGTGCCGGTGGCAATCAGGAGCTATTCCTCAACACCATTCTTTGCTTAGAATGAGAGCCAACTATCTCAGAGACCCATAGCCTGTCCGCAGAACTCAGGTTCTGTTTTCAATGGAGCCCTCAAGCTCTGCCTGCAGTGATTGGCACCTGTCATTCAAGCATGTTCCCATTTCCTATGAATCATTCAGAAATAAAAATACTTTGGCCTGATACCATGATCAAGGTGAATATTGGTGGTGTATAGAATAACTGAATTCACTCTCCACCATTCCGTTCTCTCCTTCATGACATAATTGCCCCTTTTACCCACTTTCTTACCTCATCTTTCCTTCTACCTTCTGGTCACCACCCATTCGACTGATAGAGTAAGAGGCTGTATCTCGGTTTGATGTGGTTCATTTCTCTGCAAACCGCAGGCGACTGAGTCACTGGGCATTTGTCTTTCTCCTTCTGCCTCATCTAATAAACCTCATGTCCTCGAGTTCCAGCCAGCTTACTGCAAATGGCAGGATTTCGTTAACTTGCCCCCATTTTTAATTCTGTTTTCTGCCTTTTCTGCTATTAGCATATGGAGGCATCACTGGCATCTATGAGTTACAGGTGTGGACAGGAATTAGCTTTTTCAAGGAAAAGTGCAGCAAAGAATGGAGGGGAAGAAGGCAGGCAGGCAGGGAGAAAGAGGAGGAAGAAGCAACGCCTCAAATTTTTGTTTACATGCCCGTCTGGGTCATTCCTCCCAGGCTGGGTCCATAGGAGGCATGTGGATTGCGCTTGGCCAGAGGTTGCAGACTTAACTGCTGTAGCACCAGGGCTTGCCCCTATCATTGGATATCTCTCTACATTCTGAAATAGTCATCACAATAATCTATTTTTCTTCATGCTCCCACATTTCTGCTCATGGGCAAGCTCCTCATCCAGGAGCCTGGGAAGATAAATAACTCCTATTTTATCTGTCATGACATCACCAGATATTGGAGGCCACTGGATAGAATATCTAAATCTGCAAATCCCTTGGTTTTCCAAGAAAGCTGAGCTAGAGTCCAGTTCTTGTGCCTGAAGGCTCTGAATATTTTTTTGTGAGTTAGCCTCATTCCGTCTGAGAATCTGTGATTATTGATGTCATTTCGTATGTGAAAAGCTATTCTACTTAATGTTATCTGAATACCAAGAGAGCTCTGGCAGAGTTAAAACTAAGACCAATGGAGGCTTCCTCTCCATGAAGTCTGCTTTCAAACCTTTGTTGTGCCAGAAACTCACATTGGACAGTGGACTGAAAAACATCCTGTGGGTGTTGGAAAAAAGCAGTTTCCTTGAAATCATACAAATACTCCCGCATAAAACTGTTTATCTCCACTTAACCTACAACCAGCAATGTTTTGTTCTCTTATCAATGGTTTAGAAAAAAGGAAACTTGTCATGGAGAGAACCGAGGAGATGGATTCTACAGATGCACAGACGTAAATCAAATATTCGAATTCCAGTGCTGTGCTGACCACAGAGTGAGATTTGCCTGAGGAACTTGGCAATGAAAACAGTCCTCCTATAAGGCAAATAGCCTGCTTTTGCACAGGTTTTCACAGACGCACATCGGTGGCTCTGTCATCCATATGAATGCAGAACATATGGCGTGGAAATGGAAGACCACAGCTCCAGGGAGTCGGCTCCAGAATGTGGGAAGACAGAAGTGATCACATGAAATGTCTTCAAGGGTTTACCAAGCCAGTCTATGGATCACCCTGGAATGTCGCCAGCCAGTGTCCATCTTCAGTCCCTGAGTCCTTTTCAGATGTGTAGAATCAGAGACCAGGAGCCAAAGTGATGGGCGGTCTAGTATAATCCGCCATATTGACTAAGCTGTCTGTGAGAACAAAGAAACGCACATGAGACGAATCCGGCTCTCAGAAGTGGTCATTTCCAAGTTGCCATAAATGCATGGAAATGTAAGAATGCTTTTTCTTTCCTTTATTTATATGTATTTTTATGTAGTTGTTCACTTTGACTGTCCCCCCCTGGTCCTGGGACACAAGGCCAGGTCCCAGGGATGTCAGGGGACTGTGCCTGACAGACAGAACCGCTACGTCACCATGGCATGAAAGTAGGCTCTTTTTAAAGACAGTTTATTTATTTTAAGAACAATATGGTTCATCCTCATGGAATGGGATTGCCCTCAAGGCATCTGTCATATCGGACATAGTTTGATATCTTACGAACATATTCTGTGCTCCATCGTGGATCCCTGTTGAGAAATATTTGAGTCGGATAAGCCCTGAGCAAACTCCCAAAGGTGGCTTCCATATTGAAGTCTTGCATTATGAAGACTGAATGCGGATTCTCCCACGAGAGAAGCACAGGGACTTGTGCCCAGGGAATTCTGATTTAGTTTGAATGAACTCTGATCACAGATAGACCCACTTTTCCAAAGATAGACCCAACCAGGGACGGTCTAAGAATTCTGTCACCCAAGGTCATTTCTGCGCCATATGTATTGAGGTTACTTGGCTTTCCCAAGGGATACGAACCCGTCTTTGCAAATCCCTGCCCCTCAAATCGGTGTCTGTAGACTCATCCCACCACCAAATATCAAGAAGTCTTTCCCATGGTCCATGGGAACTCGCCATATTTGAGAGTCATATGGGACAACTCCATCAGTCCAGTTCAATCAAGCTCTGGGCTTCCCCAATGACAGTTTGGTCATGAAGCTTGTCTACAAGCCCTCAGGTTGGTCCATTAAAAAAAAATTCTTCGGACAACCTCAGAAATCAAATCCAAGAAATTCCTCAGAGTTTTGGAAGTAACCCTTCAGCCTGTCTATAAAAAACGCTCCATCGGGCTCGAAATACAATGTATTTCTTTGATGTATCAAACGTTTCATGGTAATTTAAAATTTGTTTTACTGTAGGCTAATTTGTTTTTGTCACCAGAACTATCAGGATGCTAGTTTCTATCGTTGGAGTTTCCATGGAACGCGATGTAAATTTTTTGTGCACCAGTCTGGGAAATGCACCATTATTGATGATCTGTACTTGGTGCAACAAATGCATTGATTTTCTTCCCAATAACTGACTTGGAGTTGAAAGTCAGAGTTTCTGCACATGAGCACTGATCAACTTTAAACAGTCTGAGGCTTATGAAGGTCACACCCAACAGAACCAGAGTACAAAGTGGTTTCAGGTCTGCAGGTCACTCTCACAGAGTTGATCTGCCTCACAATGCCCTCACCTAGATTGGTGTTTATCCTTAAAACTGGGCATTTGGCGTTAATTTAAAACTACCCAGAACATGTTCTAGAATCTGCCTTCTCACCACCCATTTAGAATCTGCTTTCTCACCTCCCATACTCATTGCTTTCCAATATTGATCCATGTTCTGCCATCGATGCTTTCCACAGGCTTCAAATACTAGACTCTGCCAGATTTTGAGGACCGACTCAGGCATCTGTAGAAGATGACACAGTCTTAAAATGCCAGTCAAAGCATCTCCTGCAAAACTCAGAGACAGGCGTGTTTCCTTGCTGTCCATTTTTTTTCACAGTGTGTCTTGCCTTTTTTATTTTATTTTTTTTATTCTTAGTATTAAGTCAAATATATGTTCACTGCTTGCCAATGTCTGGAAGTGGAGGATAATGCTAATGGGGATCTATAGATGACTGGATGGATTCATCTCTTGCCTAGTGGAGTCTTCTGTTCAAAGTAGACCCACATGGCATTAGTGAAGAGATATTTCCTTCTTCTCTTTGAGGTGCTTGAAGGCTTCTGCTATTTTTTCTAGCCCAGGGTGTCCAAAGAATTAATATTGGCCAAGCAGAGAGTCTCAGCTTCCTTTGATTGTGAATGGTTTAGAAAAAGCCAACAGACCCTCTTCTCAGCAGAGACAGGAGAATCCACTAGGCAGCAGCAGACAGGGAGAGGGAATGGGGGTCATCACTGGAAAAACAAAAGTTATGTCTTTGCTGTGCTTTTTAGGGAAGAGAAGGCATTTTCCACATGTCTCTACCACCTGTCCACCACACCTTCTGGGCTGGTCATCCAAGTCACATTCATATGAGAAGGAGGAAAGAGCAAGTGTCAGGACAGATGCGTCCAGAAGATCAGTGGGTGTGGAGCACATGAATGGCACCCAGTGGGGGAATGAACCTGCAGTACAGAATGGAGGAGGCATTGGGGTTTTGGGAAAGGGGAAGATCTCACGAGCTGATGACGAATATGGCAAAGATGAAATGCTCTGTATTTAGGTGTGTGCCTCCGCCTTTTCAATGGGTTTCTCCAATAGCAAGATTATTTCTGGTCAAAACCCTAGTGCAGCAGAGGATGACCATTTTTTGACTTTTCTAGATCGAAAAGGCAGCAGTACATGTTTCTCATGAGTCCGTGGCGCCTTGAGTGGCTCACCTGGGACTAATTCACAGCCAGTGACAGGTCTTGGGAAGGCCTGTTCGGAGCCTCTGGGGATGGTCTGTTCTGATCATCTTGACTGTCTGAATGTCTGGGACAGTCCTGTTCTGAATGTCCTGGGAAGGACTCTTCTGGACATCTTGGGGAGACCTCCGTATCTTGGAGACACCTGCTCTGAACACCTTGGGGACCCCCTACATCTTGGGGACCCCCTACATCTTGGGGAGACCTCTATATCTTGGGGACACCTGCTCTGAACACCTTGGGGACACTGGGCATCTTGGGGACACCCTACATCTTGAGGAGACCTCTATATCTTGGGGACACCTGTTTAGAAAACATTGGGGACACTGAACATCTGGGGACATCCTATATCTTGGAGAGACCTCTGTATCTTGGGGACACCTGTTCCGAACACCTTGGGGACACTTGACATCTTGGGGACACCTTACATCTTGGGGAGACCTCTGTATCTTGGGGACACCTGTTCCGAACACCTTGGGGACATTGGACATCTTGGGGAGGCCAGTTCTGACTGTCTTGGGGAGACCTTCTCTATAGACATTTTCCACCCCACAGTAGCTTTCATCCAACATGTGCTGCCTTGATAGGTGAAGCTCAAAATGAACGTAGACACTGTGTGTCTCCAGAGAAGCTGTGATCATGACCATCAACCACAGAAAAGCCTAGAGGCGGGGTCTTCTCCGGCAACGACCATTATCAGAGAAACCTACCTTGAGGAAGGACAAGCATCTGGACAGGAGATGTTCTCCTAGGAAGTCCTCCCCTCCTGGGAGGATTTCTTCTACCATTGACACTCCAGTCCCCTCTCCCCTGCTCACCTCAGGATATGAGCTTCCTGTCCGTCCCACTCATCTCAGAATCTAGTCACGTGGATGATTCATGTGTGGGTGTGGTCTTCCCTCCTGCTCATCTGTCTCATGTTCATTGGTCTGTCCAGTTGGAGAAGACCCTCCAAGGGACAGGGGACTCTTCCTTGTGCTCCCTCAGTGTCTTGGTTTTGTCCATTGGCTTCTCCAACTGCTATGCTTTCAGTCTTGCTTGCTTAGAGGTTGGCCTCTTGCTCATACATATTGCAAGCTCTTCAAAGCTCTGCAGAGGACAGGAGGACGCAGCAAACCTAAAACAGGAAAGGGAGCCACGGCTGCAACTAAACATTCTCAGAAGAGACTGGGAGGAGATGGAGGTGGTAGGGATGTCACCTGCTGGATGCCTTAGCTTTCAAGAGCATTCGGTGGTCAACTGCTGGACTCTCAGAGACCTCACGGGCTTTCCTCCAAGAACTGAACTCTGCTGAATAATATGACTCAATGCCTGAGCCACATTTCCGTGAGTTATTTCACTGGGAAATAAAAAGACACAGAAACACTGCTATTCTCTTACTCTCTAATTCAGTTCAGACACTGTTTGCATCTTCAGCTTTTGTCAATTCATAAATGCCATGTAGCTGAGAGGTTTGCATGATGCTAAGAGGAGGCAGATTATTTCTCGGGTGTCCCGGGGTGATGAAATGTGAATGCATTTGCGATAAGCTTCCTGCAGGTCTAATCTGTCTTCAGGCATCTTAGAAAGTGCAGAATGAATCGTACTGTGGTCAGAAGAGAAAGATGCAAAGCTTACAGCTCCCACCTGGGAGCCAGCCTTCTACAATTCTCTTCGACTTTTCTCTCTTGGTTGCTTCTACTGCACATGGCTGACATGGAGCTCCAGATAGAAAATCCTGCCCACGGTTTTTTTCTGTGCAATTTGATCTTTTCATGGTGCAGCCATGGCTTTGCACTGGTAGAGAGTGTGCCAACCAGAAAGGCAGCAGCAGAGAACGCATGCCTGCTTTCGCCATGAATACGAGTCAGTCAATGAAATGAGTCAACGTAGATGAGAAAACCCCCTGCTCGGCAGCTCGCTGCCCCCCAATTCCCTACCAACTGGGCTTCAAGACCAATCTTAGCCTGCATCTTGTCTTCCCTGAGTCCAAATGCATTTCCCATGAAAGAAATAAGTGATGAAGCTGCCATGATTTATCATTATAAAAAGGAAGTAGAGGAAAGATGTCTCAATACGAGAGGAGAAAGACTTTGGCGAAAGAGGAAAGCGCTTTTAAATAACTATCAAAGCTCTTTTAAATAACTCTTTCAAGGGTGAAAACAGTTGAATAAGTCCTGCAGTCCGTTCCTTCTATTATCAACCTCTGATAGAGCAGGTGGCTCTGCCACGATAAAAGTGCTGATATGGATATGTTATTCGTAACCACAGTTTTCACTTAATCCATATTTTCTTAGTTGTTATACTTCAGGTACTTTTTTCTGCTCCAAAATACTCTGATGCCTCTCATTTTTCAAGCAGTCTTTTCTCTGCTTAGGATATGTTAGACTGTGAGGGTTAAAAGTTTGAGGACTTTATTCAGGATATTCTTGCTATTGTTAAGAAGCAGAAAGCTAAGAAACATTCAGGGTGAAATACTAAATATATTGTTTAAATGTTCTGCATGTGAGATTTCTCTCTTTCTACTACCTCTCCATCCATCCATCCATCCATCCATCCATCAATCTATCAATCCATCTATCCATCATCATCATCGTCTGCATCTATCCACCTAGCTAGTGATCCACACATATATTCTGTCGTCTATTATCATCTTCTCTTTAAAATTGTACTGCATATGGTTCATATACAAAGTTGGGCACCTTTGATGAAGACATCTCAAAGAGTTTGTCTATACATAATACATATTCTCATAATAATGGTAGCAGCTAGAAAATTTTCCTCACCCCACTAGGTTTTTCTCAAGCTGATTGAACAAACAAATTAACATCAGATCAATGAATAGGAGAAAAGGAACCCATTTCATTGTATCTATTTGGTGACTCTCCACAGCTATGCATTCCAAAGAAACAGGACAGATGAAATGCTTTTATTCTTGAGACTGGGATGGGCGTGTGGGCCTTTAAGGGGAGAGGAGGGACAGTCCCAAGACCAGGAGAGAGTGACTCCGGGAGTGAAAGCACATGATGTCTGATTAGATGTGAGCCTTTCATAGAGGTAAGTATCTTGGATGCAAGGGTTTCTTTTTTTCTGGAGCTACACTTAAATCTGCATCATCTGCATGCAACTCGTGAGTTCAGGTCGTGGTGTAAGATTCTCTGCAGACATGCAGGACCTGAGTTGACGTCAACTTCCCCAGACTGTTTGCATTGGCAAAGCCTTCTCTCTGCAAGGCTGGAAGATCTGTCTGAGCATTTTCGAGGGAGGGACTCCAACCAATAGGAGAATCAAGATGGTAGCCCTACCTAGGACCTCCCAAAACTGCCTGACATGATGCTTCACTTGGGCTTGGTGCTGTTTTCACTGAAAGAACATCGAACCATGAGATATTTTCTTTCAAGTTATTTCAAAGGCCAAGAAGACTGTCCGCCTGGGTTTGGGAATCTGAGCGTGAGAGTCGGACCCACTGGTTCACCATTCTCCCCTCCCTTGTGGTATCTGATGATGCGATGAGTCCCACGTGAAGGATGCTTTTCTGGGAGGTTTCACCTGTGTGGGCTTTTCTAGCAAAGTATCCAGACTCAGAGGTCTATCAAGAAGAGATATGGATTTGTCTCAGTTCTTGAGGCTGGAAGATCAAGACAAAGGTGCAATCTTGGTTGGGTGAGAATCTTCTTCTGCGTTGCAGACTTCTTGTCTTTTCACAGGGTCGGAGGAGAAAGGGAGATATCTCGGGTCTCTACTGGAAGGGGGGCTCTCATTCCATCCATGATAGTTCCACCTGCGTGACCTGATCGCCTCTGAAAGACCTAATTCCTAACACATAACCTTGGGAGTGAATCCTCACCCTGTGAATTTTGAGGAGATGCAAAATTCAGAACACGCGATGCCATAACCCCAGTGCGCAGTGCCTGCCTCATTCTACATCCACGTATACGACTGGATATTTGTACAGATACTATTGTCACAATTTCTCTGGCTTCTCAAGCATTCCCATTTTCAGATACTGAACCCACTTTTCAGTGGATGGGTATGGCACACAGCAGCCACGCCAGAATCCACCACCACCCTTTGCCACCACCTTGCTCCATCTCTCCTTCTCTCCTCGTTTCCAGCTCCCTGGCAGCCATCGTCTTGTGTCCCGTGGGGTTTGGTTGGCAGACACACAAACACAGGGCCAGATGCTGAGATCAGTGCAATGAAATGGAGAACTCAGAAATAAAGCCACACTTGTATGGACCGTTCATCTTGGACAAAGTTATCAATAACTTACAGCAAAATAAGGGGAGCCTATGCAAAAAAATGGTGCTGCAAAAACTAGGAAAGGCAGCTGCAAAAAAAAAAGAAATAAACATGAAACGAGATTACTCATTAATGCCACACACAAAAGCATGCTCAAAATGAACCCAAGACCTGGAGAGAAGACCTGACACCATAATAGCTTTAGGAGAAAATGTGCAGAGGACGGTTCATGACCTCAGCTTCCATTTGGAGAAACAACAGCAAAAGCAAAAGAAGCCAAAGTAAAATGAAATAACTGGGATGGCCTCAGACTATAAAACACTTCTGCCCAGAGAAAGCAACCAGCCCTGAAACCAAAGGCAACCCAACCCATTCAGGAAAATATTCATACCACATACCTCTGAAGGAGCTTCATACCCTAAATAGATAAAGAGCTCCTCCATGTCAATGATGAAAATGCAAATGGTGCCTGTGACCATGGGCAAGAGAACAGAATCATACTCTGTCAATATTATGAAGGTCAGAACCCAGCACACAGGTATCTGTGTTTCATTCTCTGGACTTGCTTTCCCTTTGAGTGTTTGCCTCTTTGAAAGCAAATCCGAGTCAAGATGACTGAGCCAGAATAGTGACTCTCATGTCAGAAGAATCGATTGAGTCTTCAAGGTTGGTCATAAAAGCTCATGTGTTGATGATTCCTGAGCTCTAAGAAAGAATGTCATGCTCCAGACCTCGACACAAGGTACCCGCATAAAGTCCACTCTCCCCAGTTCAACACTTCACTCAGGAAACGTAGGTGGAATCCATATCCAGTGAGCGGCATTGTGTTATCGTCCAATGACATCAATCTGAGCATCTCATCTGTGCCCTAGAAGACACCTGGTGTGGTTGAAATCTTTGCAGAATGACAGGAAGAATGAGGTGCACAGATGAAAAACAACCAAATGTGTCAGGCTGGATTTGAAGACAGGGAAAGGCTAATGCACGGATGATGGGGACATGGTTATTGGAAAATTGGATGGAGAAGGCAGGTTGGCATTCTTGGAAATAGACATTTCCTTCGGGATAGAAGCCAGTGACCTTCAGTTTGATGTAGACAGAAGAACGTCCGATATCTTTTTGCTTGCCAGGGGGAGGTCAGGGGAGAGTGTCTGTGTCTATACCTGTGAATGGGTCAAAAAAGAAAAAGAAAAATGCAATGTTTTCAAGGGCAAAGTCAAGACAATAAGTCCATGTAATAACAATGAAGAATGCAGAAAGCTGAATCTATATTTTTGAGCCAGAGGAGTTCACATATATTATGAAAAGTGGATCTTAGGACATGGAAAAATGCAGAAAAGCATAAAGGGTTATAAAATAATAAAGACTTCCAAGAAAGCCATGACTCAACATTCCTGGTGCACATATTCTGAGAGTAACTGCGCAGAAAGGAAAATAACCCAGAAGGTGTGGCAACAGGGTATCTATTTTTATTTGCAAATTTTATTTTATGGGTAGAACAGTTTTAGCAGAAGGGGAATTACTGGGTAAAAGTCAGCAAGTTATAAACCTATGTAATTGGAAGGAGGATTGTCAATATACTCACAGGTTAATTTCCTTCATTTTAAAAACCATCATGTATTTATTCTCTTGAAGAAGCAGTGAATTATAACAAGATATCAAGGTAGGCAGCCTTATAAGTCAGTATTTGTATAAAATGCCTTAAGATCCCTACTCAGAGTCCAGGTCAGCCCTTGTTTAGCTGCAAAGAGTTGGAGGTATCTGGAGGAGGGGGACCGAAATGTGAAGGGAGCTGACAAGTCCCTGAGACTTGGTCCCTGTGGACGCCCCACTCTGACATGAAGACCAAGTACAAGAGAGGACAGGCTCATAGACAAAGGAGAAGCTCCTGTTCTTCTCACCCTGTCACCCTCCCCTTCATCCAAGAAGCCACCTGCCACCCCATGGTCTCTTCCAGCTGCTCCTCATCCAGAAAGGTCTCTGGTCTCTTTCACCTGCTCTTCATCCAGAAGGGTCTCCTGTCCCCGTTCTCCAGAAGCTGCAGCTTGGAAAGGTCTTCATGCAAAAGTTAGTTTATTCATTGTTTATTGTCTGTCTAAGAAACCCATCCACCAGGAGACCCCGCGTCTCTCCCCTGAGACCCAGGTCCTCTTTGCAGACCTCAGCTCATGACATAATGTGGGTCCTTCCCAGCGACCTCAGAATTCACCTCCACGTCCATTCTCCATACATATGTGATTATTTCATCTGACTTTTCTCTGACTAACTGAGCCTACTGAGAATGTGTTGCTTTGTCCACTCTGTGAAGCCCATCAGACCGATGGGGGAACATTTCCTTTGTCTCCCACGAAGACTCAGTCAAATGTGGGAAGCCTTCTTCGGTCTTTCTCTACTTTATCGTCCTGGCAAAGTCCGTACACAAAGAACGTCTCCTAGTCTTTATGACAAATGCAGAAAGGCGATGGATGACCTGTCTCTGCTTCCCAGGACACGTCCACAGTTAAAGCCCGTAAGGTAATTCATAGACATTAAAGAATAACCAGGCGCAGGTCAGTCAGAGGGCACCTGTGACCTCATTGAGGGACTATGACTTTTTTGTGTCATGAGATGGGAGAAAACCCAGCTGAGGATGCACAGAATCTCCCAGGGATATTCTGGTACATTTTTCCAACACGGAAGCAATCAGGGCAGGTCCTCAGTGGCACCTGTTTTGGAAAATACGCAGACCAGCCAGCCAAGTTGCAGAATCATTGCTTCCTAGGGTTTCTCTGTCTGCAATGAGAGACACGAGCTCTCCACAGTGTTGTTAGTTTTTCCAACTGGCTCCCAGAGAAACTAGCTGCCATCAAATCATCAGCGTTCACTTGGTTGGGAGCAGACAGGCGGGAGCTCAGCAGGGTGGCCTTTTTTTTGTCTCTTCACAGAGACCTGGAGTTCACAGGAGGGTTGGCATCCAGAAGCAATTGCCTGCCCCTGCAGGTGGCTTCTGGAGGGCAGGCAGGTTGGCTTCCAAGCCTCGCTTCTGGCAAAAGAAAGCTGGTTTCCTCCCTGGTTGTCCAATTCTGGAAAGACAGAGCTGTCCCAGCCCTTATTTGGAGAAATATCCACCCACAATTAAGCATGGAGGGCAGAGAGGAACAGAGGTATTTCAGGGGGGGGCGGGGTGCCCTGACATCTCTTGTCCTTTTTGCTTCTGTAAAATTTCTCAGGACCCTGATTCTATATGATCTATCATTTTGAAAGTCACCTTTCCTCCCCAGCCTACTCTCTGACACCTTATGATACACCTCGTGTGTTAACTATCAAAGCATCAAGTCCTGGAGAAGCACACACATACTTTGGAGGAAAATGTCCTGAAAAAAAAAGGTCAATGGTGTCCAATCAGGAGGTCTTTTTTTTTTTTTTTTTTTTTTTTTTACATAAAAGCCTGTATCTCACACAAGCAATCATCAATAATGTGTTGCTGAGGCTGTCACAGAGTTTGCTATTTTTTTCCCTCTCGGGAAACCATGGACTCACTTTTACAAAAGACATTTCCATCTTGACTTTGTCACCTTATGGTTCATTGGCAAAATGACTCAAGAATAAAGGGTGATATATAAAATTTGGGGTGCTGAATCCACTCAGTGGTAAATTGAGGTGATTTCTGGAGGTCTGAGCTTGATTTTGATGACACTAGGGTAGGATCCCACAGAAAAATAGTTGCTGCTAGGAAGGAAAGATTGCATAACTCTTCTCTTAGTTCTCCAATCTTTATTTTCCCAGAGAGGTTGTTATTCACTTTTGCAGGACAATTATTCTGATATCACAGGAGCCGGTTCACCCTGAAAAGAATCTCACAGCTCATAGAGCGTATGGACACATGATCTGACTTTTTATTAAAGGAATGGTACAGGAGGAAGCTCGGTGAACAAAGGCAGGCAGGGAAAGGAGGAGGAAGCATTTTCTTGAGATATTCATCTTGTTTGTTCCTACTGGTCCCAGATATGAACACAGGATTTTGGGATGTACCTTGACTGAGCCCAGCTCTTACTTCACCAGGATGCACCAACTCTGACTTTCTTAAATAGGGAATAATCTAAGGGACAGGTGAGTTCTATTTCAATACATTTTTATTGCAAGCTTCCATCTATAAGACAATTGTTCCATTCTCATTTCTTTTTTTTTACAGCTCTATGACATTCTTATTTCTATTTTGCTTGTTGACAAATTAAAGCTTAGAGATATCTAGTAAATTGTTTGAGTCTCCTCGAGATGTTCAGGACAGTCTCCCTGAGGTGCTCAGAATAGTCTCCCCGAGATGTTCAGTGTGTTCTTTTCTCCTCCTAATCTGTCTGATGTTAATTTGATGATTCAACCAGGCTATGAAGAACCGAGTGGGATAGGAGTGAGTCTTCCTCCCCACTGCTCTCAAAATGCAAAGTTATGACATGTGTGAGCTTCAACCACAAAGCCATTCATATTTGGGGCCAGATAATTGGACACTGGGGAACTTCATGGTGTCCACTCGGCAGAGGCCAGAAACATCCTCCCCTCTATGAAAGACGTCACAACTGGGAAGTCACCATATATTTCCAAGGGTCAAACTATTTCAGGTTAAAACCACTGCCCTGGCTTGTTCAAGGGAAGTTTGCTGTATTGAATTCACAGAACCCTACAAAGTCAGAATCTCTGAGACTGGGCTCAGCAATCTGGGTTTGGACCACCTTTGGGATGGTTCTTATGTTCTCTCAGATTTGAGAATGACTCCATTTTCTCCTTTATTGAAATAGTGGGGAAACATGGGAATGAGAGGGAGAAGAGAGGAGAAGGAAAACCTTAACTGCGCTCAGAAAACTTTAGAAGCTATTTCAGTGACTTCTGGGTAATTTGCATGAGCCTGAACAATGACTGAATTCAAGTTTCCGAGTCATGACTTTGTTTTTTAATCTACTAAGTACAATCTAGAGTTACCACACTTGTGAGATACTAAGAACTGTAGCTTGCATTTAAATCATTCTTGGTGGCTCGTCATGCTGACTTAAAAGCATGAGCAATTCTCCATCTTTCCGTTCTTTCAGGGAAGTATCCTGCCATGCTTACTGGTTCATCCCCTGAAGATGATTGAGTCGTCAACTAAGAAACATGAAGCAGAAATTGGATGACCCGTCAACTGAGGAACTGGAAAGGAGAAATACCATCCCAATTTCTACATAGCGAAAGTGCTCCCAGCATTGACACCATGCAAGGGTGTCTTAGACATGTGTTGCAGGTCTGGTTCCTTCTTAAAATCCTCCTTGGAGAATCCAGACCTCATGTTTGACAGCCTTTAGAATCCACCTTGACTTGTGACTACATTTTCCATCTTCTAAGCTCATCACTCCTGTGCTCCTTCTCCATTATCTCCTTCCCCCTGCTGTGTCCTTACCTTCTCCCTATTGGAAAAATGAAATCTGATACCAGAAATCCTAATACAAGGCTGTTTTCATACTCTCAAGATCTGCAACTCACCATATCTTTGCTAGGTTGGTTGAAAGATTGGCAAGCGTCGAAGTTCCACAAGTGGATATCTTTGGGGTGGACAGAGACAGATGCTCAGGCTTGTCCCTTTTCCAAGACATAGTGGTGAATCCATGGTCTGAAAATCAGGTTTCCTCTAGAAGCCCACATGGATCCAAGGAGATGAGACTGTGTTTTGCTTTTGATTCCTGCTGCACCTCAATGCATTTTCAGTCAAAAGAGTCCTATACCATCATTTGAAGAAAACAAATCATGGTGGTTGCTTTTTTTTTCTGCTCATACCTTTAGTCATCAATGAAAGAAATAGGGAGACTAAGAAAATGAAAGGAAGAATGGCATGTCCATGAAAGCAGTGAGTTGTACCTTCCAAGGCTGTAACTCTGATTGGGATCAACATGAAAGCTGTGGGTTCCTCTATCCTCATCATCGCTCCACTATTTAGTCCTACTTAAGATGAGACACTATCTCTGAATTGCTTCATGCTAAGTAAAAGGAGTGTAAGAGCTTCTGATAGGATTTTTTTGAGGGTGGAATTTTGCAAAAATATGTGGCCAGCTTCCCTTTAATTCTAGAGCTCCAACTCCCTGATGGATCCCCTGATGGGGGAACAGTTTGTCCATCCTGGTGTGGAGGGAGTAATTTGTTAAAATAATGGTTATATTTTTCCCATCAAAAAAGACTGATATGTGTTTGGATAGAAAAAATCTATGAGTCGAGTCTTAGGAGAGAGAAAGCATTTTTCAGTGTTTCCTTAGTAGGACAGTATGGGTGCATTCCTTGACCTTATTGATTCCACCATCATTTTATTTCCCTTATACTCTACACAAAAGACACCAAGCTAAAGCTCTAGAGGAAAAGGAAGGAAGGGTTAACGAGAGAGGAGCAGCATTTACCACCTCAAAACATTGACTCATATTGATGATTTTCAGTTATTATTTTTTTTTAACAAAGCCAACAGAAAGACCTCAACATTGAGCTGAAGTTTCCCTTTTGGAAGAGGCATTTTTTATTGATAAGAGAAATCTCCATGTGATGGGATGACTCCCTCACTCTACTAGAACGTGGAAGATGAGCAAATACCTAGATTTTTTTTTTTTTTTATCAAAACAGAAGGCAGAAGCTAAAATCTGCACATTGTATGGGTCCAAGGAATATCTGCCATTTTTCCAAAGTTTTTTTCTTGGGCTGGTTGAGCAAGCCAGCAAACATCTGGCAGATGAGCAGGAGAAAAGACTTCATGGAGTAACCCATAGATGGAAAGTCTCCCTGTCTGTGGATTCTCAGCTACATGGGACACACGGAGGATGCATGTCCTGAGCTGAGGATGGAGAGGGGCTGGGGCGTCCAAGAGAGAGGACAGTCCCCCGGGAGGGGATGACATCCTAGGACACAACCTTTCTTCTAGATGTTGGTTCTGCCTTATGGTAGGTTTCTCTCATAAACGTCATTTCTGGAGATGACCCGATAGGTGGCAATTTTATTATTTAAGGTGAGGGGGACAGCGTCTATGAATGTCTGCAGAGTCTTAATTGACCCTTAGGTCTGCACATTAAAGGGACAGAGATTGGAAAAGATTGTTCTGGAGAGCCTGGAACAGATTTGGCGTGATTCTACAATAATATTCCTCCTTGTTTACTTGTACTATTCATTATGTTCTTGCCACAGATTTTTGTCTTTAGCTTGTGATGTTCTGAAAAGAGTAGCTTTGATCATTTTGGAGAATTGCTAAGGGTTCATGGGTCTCCCCCTTGTCTACAAGTTATAGTTGTTTCTGCTATGATTCAGTCTTTTATTACAGCCACACACCTAGAGGAGAGAAGGGAAGTTATGATTATCTCCCTTACAAAAATATCCAGAGGGTCCCTTTCTCATTGGTCGTTACAGTCACATGCATAGAGAGGAGGAGGGAATGATGATTGGGATGATTCCATGGAAAATGTTGGTGCTATTTCCTTGCAAGGAGTAACATAGCTAGTTTTAATTTTTTAAGAAATGGATGATGCAGCTACAGGTGCCTGAAATTGCTACGTATTGGCACCAGGAATAGCCAGTTCATTGGCAGGTTTGAAAGCAAGATGAGAATTGCAATTATCTGGGATTGCTCTTGGCTTCTTCTCAGCTTTCAGTGAATGCTAATGTGCACGGAGAAAAAACAAGTCTTTTCCAGGCCGGTTTTACTCTCGCTGTAGCAGAATTCACTCTAAATCAGTAGTGACGATCCTTTTGTCATTTTTCATGCTTGCTTTTCTCACATTTTTTTTTTGAGTGAAGGGAGAGAAAGAACTGCTCTCCCATGTCCCGCATGCACTGTATTTTTATATTTCCACATCTGTTCAGTCTGCTGATTTGCTTCCTTATCTGTTGGGGTTGAGTTACTTCCCTGCCATGTAAACCTTGAGATGTTCTGAGGAAAAAAAAAAGCAACATTGACCTCTCAGATGCATGGCGAAAAGGACTTTTGTTTTCATTTTCACCAGCACAATAACATTTTCTTTTGCTCTTCTGCTTGTGAGATATTTAACATTCCTGAAGCAGTGGCCTCCTGCTAATACTCCCTGGTGGGGAGATTAGTATATGATTACAGTGAAACATACAGTGGTCCAAAGGAATTGACTGGGGTTAAGGATAAATGAGAGCTGAACCGCAGCAGTCTGTTAATGCAAAAACATATTATTTGGCAATCAAAATAAATCAACCAGAACAAAGGAGAGTCAGATCCTAGAAGCCCTGCAGTTGAGGACGTAGCAAAATCCTAAGATTTTATAAATTGTGCAATGCATTATTTTATGTCACTCTGAGATTCTGTTAAAACATATGTACATGCTGAATAGGGATTCATCAACCTCTTTCCAAGGTGAGCATGTGGAGAATCCCCCTTATCCACTGTGGGACTGCACATGTCTGAGAATCCAATGCCATAAAGACACTATTTACAGAGACATAACATCAGATTCCATGGGGTGAAGTTTCAGTCCTCCTCTTTAGAGGACAGTTGCAAGTCCTGGATGCCAACTCTTTATCTGATCAAGCTGTGACTGAATGGAGGTCCCACAATCTGTCCCCAGTCTTTGGCTGTCACAAGCCCAGGCGCTGGACCAACTGGCTGCAAATCAGAGGCTCCCATAGCTCCTTCTCAGGTTCAATGAATTGGCTAGAGTAGCTCACAGAACTCAGGAAGCACCTCTGGTTACTAGGTTAGCAACTGATTATCAAAGATGTCACTCAGGAACTTCCAGAGGGAAGGCATGTGTAGGGCACAGTATGGGGAAAGGGTACAGTATGGGGAAAGGGTAGAGAGTTTGCATACATTTCCAGATTTCAGCTGACAATTTAAGGCAATGGGGACTGAAATGAAGAAGATAGCAGAAATATTGTTGTGGTTGTCAAGGTTACGTTTTTGTGTTTTGGGTGGTATGTGGAAGAAGGAAGGAACATATGGGAGCATGAACAAAGAAGAAAGATAAGAGAATGGGAGAGAGAAGGTAAAAAAATGGAAAGGAGGGAAGGAAGGAAGGAGAACAGTAGAGAGAGAGGAAGGAAGGAAGGATAGGTTGGTGGGTAGATGAATGAATAATAGATGGACAATGAATGGATGGATGATGGATGATGATGGATGATGGATGGATGGATGATGGATGATGCTTGATGGATGACAGATGATGATGGATGATGATGGATGATGATGGATGATGGATGGATGATGGATGATGATGGCTGATGGATGGATGGATGATGATGGAGGATGGATCATGGATAGATGATGGATGGATGATGGATGATGATGGATGAGTGATAGATGACGCTTGATGGATGATGCTTGATGGATGGATGATGGATGATGCTTGATGGATGATGATGGATGATGGATGATGGATTATTGATTGGTGAATGATGGATGAATGAATGAGTGGATAGATGGCTGGAGGGATCAAGGAATGGGTGAATAGATGGCTACAAGAAGGAAGGAAGGAAGGAAATGCAGAGAAAGCTATCGACCAAAGCTATAAACATACCATAGAATCAAGAATTATTATTATTTCATTTTTCATGCAATAAATTCAAATTAAAAAATTTCGGTTAAGATTCTATATCGGTTAAAACCATGAAGTGATGTAAATTCTGTCATTAAAAATATCATGTGTATAATTTATAGTGGACTGGAAATTGGAGAAGTATGTTTCTGCCTAATCATTTCTCACCGTCTTCGGATTAGAAGTATTACAGCTAAAAGAAAATTGTCTAAGTCTTCATTAGTACAGGTGTTGTAACACCTACTAGGTAATCAAACCTTTTTTAGAATTAAAAATCATCTACATTTAACTAATTATAGTGATTTATGTTTCATACTTCGTTTCTAATAACACTTGGTGTTTTCTATAGACTTTTCTTCGTGTTTGACTTAATTGATCCACATCTCCTCCACAGAGGATTTATTTAAATGCTGGTCCTCAGCCTCTCTTCCATATTTTGAGGGAATGTCACGTAAACTTCAGCAAGTGATTAATTTCCCCTTGTATCCTCTGATCCTACCATGATGAAAAAATATGCATGTTTTTTCTTTGCATGGACGTTTTGAGGAAATATGAAAACCAACTTGTCTTTGGATGCCTGTCTTCCATGTTGGGCACAGCCATGAAGGTGTATGCAAATATTGTAACCAGTCCTGGGTGAATTTCCATGGTCTATTTTGAGAAAAGTGATGGACAAGCTGGTAATTGCCTTGGACAAGGGTTTTCCATCAAGTCGGCAGCAAGCTGTGCCTCCACGAAGCTCTGCGCACCATGATAATTAATCATCGACTTTCCTATAAGATAATTCTCCTCCAGCCCCAGGAGACATCTAAGTCGACATCACCTCTTCCACAGAAGGGTTCCTTTACTCCCAGAACATAGACCGGTAATTGCATCTTGTTTGAATTTTACCAGCGTGGCTGTCAAAGGCCTTTGCTAAAACAACTTTTCTTTCTCCTTGAAGGAGAGTCATTAAATACTGCTTACCACTTCCCTGCTGCGTCTCCTTCTGAGTATGTTGGGAATTCCCATCAAGGGGAATCAAGCGACACATTGGCTTTCAACTCCACTCAATTTGCCCAGACAAGTGTGAGCTTTTCTCTTATGACTTAACTTACAACCTGCTCTCTGGAAGGAAGAGATGACTAAAGCGGGCTTGCAAGGTGTCTGAGGATGATAGGAAATATATCTATGTCTGTAACTCTCTCTATTTTATCTCTATATCTCTAGCTCTACCTTTATCTCTGTATCTACACATATACACATACGCATCTATGATTGCTGATTTCATCAAAATGATAAAAAAAATTAATAGAAATTGCACTTCCTGTCAGAATAACAAAACCCCCACGAATATTGATTGACTTCCAACAAGTACCATTTCAGAGTAAGGAAGAAGGACATTGGTTGATATTGGGAACATGCCTTGAAGAAAAGTCCACTTGCAGAAAAGTTTCTGCATCTCTTGACAAGCCGCTGCATGTTTTTCAAGGATTCCGCTTGGTCATACATATTCACAACGAGGGTCTCCAGGAAATGTCGCATCTTTTACAAGACTGCATTTATTTTGCAAAAATTTGTACTGAATGGGCATCGACTTGTCAAATGTGCGAGAGAAGACCATCATCTCGAGACTGACAGATTGACTGTTGAACTGAGAGAGATGTGTTACTAAGAATTAGTGACTATTCTGTGCTACAATAATTCAGGCTATTCCATCCATCCTTATATGTCTTGAGAGCAGTAACTCCCAACTCTACCTCTATCTAGAGCCAAAATAATACACACAGTAGACAGAGAAAATGTAATAGAGAAACAAGCATTTTTAATTTGTTTCACAGAGAGCCCAAACTTTACCCATTTATGATTTTAGTTATTGGTCTAATCAAGCCAAATCTACATAATATGCTTACAAATTTATTTTCTGATGCATCAACGTCAGAAAGATATTTATGTTTATGCAAACTTCCAACTATCTCGGTCAGGATTTTTGCAAGTGTCTCATGATGGCTAGTACGTTTTACTCATAATTCCTTTTGCACCACTCGATAGCATGCTTCATTTCTCATTTGCAATCTAGCAGCTTTTAATAGACATTGACAGTTTGCTATGTCAGATAATTATCTCTGCATGGACATGTGTGTCTGTTCTGCCCGTCTTTCATTCCTAGATTTTACCCACGGTAGTTATCTCTTAATATGATTGTGATTTCTGTGGGCACTCTCTCCTGCCACTCTCATTGATAATGCATCAGTACTTTGCTTATTGGGTGGTGTCAAGCTCAACAGCCAACACATGCCTAAAATTTTAAGGACTGAAAAAAAAATTGGTTTATCATAACAAGCTCTCCTTTCTGCATGAGGCTGCCCTCTCAATTTAACACCAAGCTGAGCCAGGAAGCTCACTTCCAGAGATGTGTACACAAGAATGCATCTATGTCTGCATATTTATACATATATATGTATTTGTATGTGTGTATGCATACATTTATGTACATATATTCATAAATATGCATATATGTGCAAATAAATACACACCTATGTATGTGTATACATATTATATGCATAGATATAATTATATATTTAGTGATTTCCAAATGAGTGATTTCCAAATGATAATACATATTAATGAGTGATAAATATGCATGTAATTATGTACATATTATTGTGTATATGCATATAATTATGTATATATAATAGCACTGTAATATATATATAAATGAGTGATTTCCAAATTATAATATATATTAATGAGTGATCAAAATACATATATACATGTATATATACATTATATATGACATCGTTTTGATATATAATAATGAGTTATTTCCAAATGATGATATATAGCAATGAGTGATAAACACACATATATGTATGTATATATATATTGTATGCATATATAATATCACTATAATATGTACTGAGTGATTTCCAAACTTCACAAGGAGCATGTTTCCTTTGCAATAACAAAAACTACCCAGAAAGAAAGCAAGCAAACTTTCTTACTTCCCTTCAATCGGCATTTATCCTCCTGAGTATTGATCTTCAGGGCGTGGGGACCCTGGGACCTGGGTCTCTCTTTTAGTGTCTGTGCACCTGCAGACCTGGAAGAAGCAACTTTCCAAAAGAATAAAACAATCCTAGGACCCCTGCTCTTAGCATCAGAAAAATGTGCCCCAGGGAAGTGAAAACAAGCACGGCCTCATTCTGTGAAAAGAAATCATCCTGCAAAGAAGATGAGAATTAAAGAAGCAGGCCCCCCTCTCCCCACTTCAGGAGAGAAGACTTTCTGAATATTCCCGGAGGCTCTGGTTATATGAAGATTATTCATCCCCTTTTGCCGGCCTCTTTAATATTCAGAGACACGGTGACATATTTGTACCAGGATAAAAATCCAAGGAGGAAACAAAGGAAGGAATAGCAGGTCTCAGAGGAAGAAATTCTTGTGAATCCAGAAGAATTCCAGAGATGACCTGATGCAGGACACAGAAATTGAGATGTTTTCAGGAGCAGTTTCTCCTTCGGGTTTCCTTAGGCTCATCATCATCGCAATGTAGGTTTGTCAACTGTGCCAAATAAACATTTAAACTGGAGAGACGGGCAGATACAGAACCGCTTGCCTTTGCTCCCCAAGAAAAGGAAATCTGGTAGACAGATTACAGGTGAGTGTCATTTCATCAGGAGCAATGGGGAGCATGCAGTTTTGCTTTTAATGCATTGGAACATGTCAATTCTATTTGACAGCATAACGTGTGATTCAGGTGGACTCAGGTTCTAACCTAGTGAGCCTTCAACCCTTTGGACCCGGAGGCGAGAACCCAGGTGGATGGGGAAGCATTCAAGTGTCTCATTCCTATCATTCTCGAGATGATAAATTATGCCTTCAAAGGAACTCATGCAGAAAAGTAGTTTCTTTTTGCAGGGGGTGTGGGGATGGAGTCACGGATGCTAAAGAGCTTCCTAAATATCCATCAGATAATTAAAGAATCTTTGCTCCTAGATCAAGTGCATTTGCTCCAATCAGCATAGCCTGAGAGCGAACCTGTGAACTTGTTAGCATAAGAGGTTCTTCTCTCCTGCATGTCACCCTAGGGTCCAGCAGACAAAAGGGTAAGCAACACATTTATCAAAACCAACAAGAGACACAGGACACTTTCTCCCAAAGTGGGTTGAGTGGCAGTGAAGATGAAATATCAGCACATATTTATTGCAAAATCATTCACCCCATGCCCACCCCAAAGGCAACGAATGACCAATCAATAGCAGCCAGAATGGCAATGCTTCCTTTTGGGGGGCATTGATTTCTGACCTTTGGACCGAGGCAGGGATGTCATGCTTCTTTGGGTTTTATTTCTCTTGGTGAAATGGGTGCTCCCGACATGTGCCTCACCCCCTCAGCTGTCCTCACCTAAAGGGAGTTTCCTTAAATCCTGTGATGACGGGTTGCTGGGTAAGTCAAAGTCAAGTCTCTTGTGACACCCTGTGAATGTGGCGTCTGGAATGAGCATCCTCACCTGGGTCAGAAATCAAAATGAGCTGCTAGAGTAGCATCTAATGCAAAGTGGTTTTGTGCTCTTGCCAAAGGGGGAATTAATCAATGGTGTGTTGACTGTCCCTGAGCAGCAGACATTGCACAGAGTTGAAAATAGTCTTCAGACAAGACTGTTGAAGACATCAGAGAGGCAGAGAGAGATTGAGAGACAGAGAGACTCAGAGAGAGAGCTTTTGTGCAAAAGGGCATCTGCATGGACGACCGAATCTTATTCCAATGTGCATCCTGCCAGATTTTTTTAAGTTGCAAGCTTAGTTAGTTTAGATCGGTACTTTTGAGGAAGACAGGTCCACTGTGTGTCCAGTTATTCTGTCTCCTTCTTTGGTGGGTCCAGAAAACAGCCCCTGGGACTCCAAAATGCCTGGGTTATGTCATACCCTTCTCCTTCTGCTTCCTTTCCAGAACGCTTGCAGACATAGCTGCCCGAAAACCATTAAGATACCCGGCTGTGAAGTAATTCCTGGGGTCCCCGTGTTAAAGAGGAGGCAGTCGGTGGCGTCCCCAGCAAAGTTAAGGCATGTAGGTCAATCATGGTGCTGTGGTTGGAGCTTTAAATGCAGACAGGGGTGGGTCAGAGCTGCAGGTGTTTGGGGAATCAGGAGGTAAAAGCTCACGGCGTTTTCCCCAGGCTGTCTCTGATGGGAGGAAGACAATGCTGAGAGGCAGAGAAAATGCCCCAGCTGGAAAGAGAGAGAGAGAGAGGAATCAGAAAGAACCATCTAGCCGTCAAGACTCAGAGAGAATAAATGCACTGTGTTTGCAGACATGCAGGGTTCACAGCTTCGTCTTACATCAGAGACCTGGGAAAGCAATCCACTTGCTTGTGCTGTACGGTCATATTTTACCAGCAAACATCCTGGTCTGTTTCTATGGGAAAGATATTATGCACCACACAGCAATGGATGTACCAATACATTTGCACAGATGCACACTCACTTCTGACTTCAGTGAAAGGTTGCATTCACACTGAGTCATGCAATGTGTTTCTCCATGATGCTTCTTTTTTTTTCACTTACCTGCACTGATGGTGTTCAACCTGAGCATTCTCGGGAGAGACTCAATTTTCTTTTCCAGGTCCAAAAAGACAGCCACCCATTGCAGCTTGCAGGAGGTGCTCCCCCATCCTGGGAACAAACTGCAGACTCTTGTCAAGAGCTCAGTTCTTGGGTGTCATTTAGAAGGCCCTGCAGGACCCCGTGTTTCTCATTCTGTCCACACAAGTCCTGGGAGCAGCATGAAGGCATCCAGCTGGGCAGGTGCAAAGGAGAAGCCAAAAGCATTGCCTCCCACCTGTCTGCTGGGAGTATCCTAACCCTGTGCGGATGCCACAAAAAGCTGCAAACATGTGGAGAAGAAAGGAGCATTTTCAATGAGTCTAGTCCTGTCTAGAACGTCTGATTTATTTTTTTTTATTTCTGTGTGGAAGATGGCAAGCTTTCTCTAGTACAATTACAAAGGGGATGACCTGCTATTCAATCATATGCACATATACAATGTATAAAATAGGCCACAGGCAACTTTTTGACTGTGATGAAATAGAGCTGATACAATTGCCATCTTCACCAATGGTTGGGTGCATTTACCATTTTTAAATTGCTGTGGAAGGAATATGGTGGCATCCCAAGATCTAGGTTTGATTGCAGCATCCTCATAAACATACGCCTGCATCTTAAAAAAAAAAAGTAAGGTCAACTCCCACATGCAATTCTATTCTTCATCATAGAACTGATACTTTTACTCGGTTTGCTCTCCTCCCTTCTCCTTCCCTTCTGGTTACTGCTCATAGGAGTCAATAGACTAAACACCTGTTTCTGTCTGATCTGCCTCATGCATTGGCTTGATTTTTTTCTTATTCCACCTATGTGTGAAATCATGCAGTATTTGCACTTTTCCTTCTGAGATGACTGGAGCGATTTCCAGAAGTTCTTAAAAGGGAGAGCAGGAATTCCCTTTTAAATTTACACGGAAATTATTTCACTGCCATCATTTCATAGTCTTATTTGAAAATTTCACTGTCATTGTTTTACAGTCTTATTTGAACATTGATAAGACTTCCAGATTTCTTGGTAACCGATTATAATTTTCATGACTTTTTTTTTTAAAAAAAAAAAAGCTTTAATAATTGTTTTTTTTACCAATGAAGCATTATGGACATGTATTTAAATTCCTCAATTTCAGTATCTCCTCTCTGAAGGCATTGAATAATAAAGCATTTAGCCATTCTCATATCCCAGTCATGTATTTTCATTCCAAATGCTGGATAGCTATGAAAGGAATGCCATGAATTATCACATTTCCCCTTTGATGCATTTTTGCTCATGATTTTGAAAGATGAAAATGAATGCGTTCCCTGCTTTCACGGTGTTTTTATATAGCCCTTTAGGTAGTAGGATGAATTAGTGCTGCAGAAATACCTCAAGTAAAACAGAGTATTCATCACAGCCTGATTTTTCACATGAGCCTTCTATTCATCAAGAAATCAAAAAAAAAAAAAATGTTTTGTTCATCAGACACAGCATTCTGAGGAGGTATTTTTTGAAAGGGCAGGCAGGCCCCCAAAACTCTCAGAAGCCTGATCCATATCAGATTTCCAAGAACCCTGAAGAAGAGCTCGGTTGCCTTGTTGACATGGGTTGGATATCTGAGGAGCTCAGAGGCATCTCAGAGTCAGAAAACCAGAAAGATCCCAGGAATCAAGAGAGAGGAACTGATCTTGCCAAATGGTGCATTTTCAGGGTGGAAATGCCTGAGCTGGAATGAAAAACGACTGCCAGTGAAACTGGGCAAAACTGCCTACTGATGGGGGCACCTGGGTGCTCAGATACCTGGAAACAGGATACAGAGGAGTAACAAACCAGGATACCACAACAGGTGAGATGGAAGTCGAAAAGAAGAAAGTGCAGAGACCCTTTGTCTGTGGCCAAAAGCATGCAGCTTTGAGGAGTGTCCCTCCAAAGAGAAAACAAAGGGTGATGATGCTAAGGGAAGCCTACCTCCAGACCTGACTAACCCAGCAGGTGCTCGTTTCAAACTGCCCGCTCAGAAGGAAGGGCACCTTAAAGGAAGATGTGAAAACCTAGACAAGGCCTGGGAGAGGTAGCATATACCTCCTACTCCTCAGCCAACGAGGAACCCGGGGAGGGACCTGCACTTTAGGGAATAAGATCCTCATGGTGACGGTTTCCAGGTGCTTCTGCCCAGCAGACTCCTGATCTTGCAAGGCTGACAGCAAAGTCTCATTCGCCCCACACTTCCCGTGTCTGAGTCCATTCTTGGCATCTGGACAGGTGCATTGTCGTCTCACAGACGGAAATGCTGGGTAAAGCAGGGACTATGTGTCAACGAGATTGGGTTCTTTAGGCTCCCCATGTGTCCACCATTTAGAGCTCTGGGCTGAGAATGAGACAGAGCTCCTGTTTAAAGTGGAATTCTCCCTTTTTTTCACCCCATTGACATCACCTCTTACCGCCTAGTTTCCTCACAGAAAATCCCCTTGAGTTGAATACTGAGCTAAATCAAGAGTTTTGCACATGAAGAGAGATATCTCAGGAGCTTTCAGAAAATATCCATCCTCGGTCATGAGCTCAGAGTTAAATTCCAGGGAATACATGTGCCTCGGGGAAATCTTTCCTGGTGATGTAGATGGGAGCCAACCTGCAGAATGGCAGGCATTTCTCTGACCCTATGAATAATATACCATTTGTCAGCATTTCTGTGTCCAGATGAAGGCATGCCTGTGTTTTCTAATAGGTTTAAATTGTCACAACACATGTTAAAAAAATGCAGAAGCCTTTAGATGTCGACCTCAAAATAATGGCAGTTATGATTCAGCATGCTTGTTCCTTTCGATTCTAACCCAGCAGACCCTTTTAATTTCTTTCTTTCTTTTTTTAATTTCCCAATGACACAACTCTCATTAAACTTTGACTACACTCCCATCACCTCACCTGTCAAGCCCTCAGCCGTCTGTTGCAAATGATTATGAGGACAGTGGCCAGACAATTTGCAGAAGTCAGGCAATTAATCAGATAACTCAAAACATTTTTTCACCGAAGGCTCCAAGTAATGGAGAAATCCCTGAGACGTTGTGATTGATCTATTTATCCTTCAGAGAAGTTACAGGTATTGAACAAGCATGGCATCCATCCCGAGTACTCACACCCTCATCATTCCCTCCCCATTCATCTGCTCTCCAGAAGGAAGGGGGAAAAATGAAAGAAGAAACATTTTTTAAACACCCCAAAAGGAAGAAGCCTATTATCCTTTTTTCAAAAGACAAAATTAGCTGGCTTTTCTTTGGGGGGGCTATAGGCTTTCTCATGGAAGATTCCTGAAGGGAATGAGAGAAATTTGAAGATGCATTTCAATGACAAAAATTCACATCTGTTCTGCTTTGAAGACATACACCTATACAAGGATGGATTGTTACTTCAGTGAGAAATGGTCCATTTGGAAAACCTATGGGGGGGGATGTGTCTGAGTCCATATGTGGGATTTCCTGGAGTCCACATGCTTTTTTTGCAAAACTCTTGGAGGTCTTGTCTGACCATAATTACTAGTGTGTGGTCTGATTCTCTCGCAGAGCTTAGTGACCCCCAGTGAAGACTGCACTTGTTTCCAAATGTCAAAGATGAGCCAAATTATTGTCAGTGGAAATGCAATGGTATTTCAGATCTGGCAGAGAACAGCAATCTGGGAACCTCCACTTTGCAAGACTCCAGTCAATGCTCCCCTGTGAGAGAAAATGCAGAGTTCCTCTCACCAAGCTGCCTCCTCCAGGTAAAATTTTAAAAAATGGTTTAAAAGTAGCCAGAAAGCGATGCAAAAAGCAGGTTGCCAGTGTGTGAGTGGAATAACAAATGCTCTCACTTGAAGACAGGCTCTCAGGACTGCATTTGCGGATTCTTCTGAGTCGAAAGAGTGACGTTTCTCTAATTCCCAAACTGCAGGTGCGAGCATGCTCTTCTCATGGCCGTGGTGGATGCAGGTGACTTAGAGGTCAGGGATGTAGATGTACATATGTGTGAATGATCTCCACGCTCCATTTTTTTTGTGTGTTCTCCTTGGATCCATTAGCCATCTTTCAATGGCAGAGATGGATGGGTGAGGCACCGCTCTAAATTGAGATGTGTGCAGAATGTTCTTTCTCAGATGCAGATGCCTTGTGTGTGTTTGGATATTTAAAATTATGGGAGGACCGGTGCATGCAGCAGACTATCGATTTGGAGACAGCATCAATGTCCATCACTCTCTGTCTCTAAAACAGCAAGTTCATCACTCAGAGTCCAGTTCTGTCTTTCCTCCTAGAATAGACACTTTGATCCAATTTTCCAAGCCCTGGACCCTTCCCACCTGGTCCCCACTGATTTAATTCTATAGACAACATTTGATCTTGTTTCATTGACTCATGCGTTTGCTTTGTCTGTGTACCACGTTCGAGTGAAATCATAAAGTTTCATGAGATCTGCTGGTGTTTGTCTTTATCCTTCTGACTCATCTCACTGAGCATCCCCCCACCAGCTCCATCCATGTGGTCACACGTGGCAGAGTTCCACATTTTTCATGGCTGTATAGTATTCCGTGGCATGTCTGGATGGCATCATCTTGGTCCACTCATCTGTTGCTGGACGCTTAGGCTGTTTCCAGGTCTTGGCTTTTGTGAATAATAAATAGTCAGGTCCATTTCAATGTCATGTATGACTTCTAAGTCTGACTTGTTTCTGACCAACCCGCTGACCTGACGTAAAACACAATAACAGAGATTCTTACAGTTGCCCTATCTTGACCGTTGGATCTTCCTTTCCATGCATGAAAATCAGGCACCTTCTGCTAAAAAGGTGTACAGCAAAGAGAAAAGCAAAAACTCTCTATTTAATGATAGCCTTTAAATCATCAACACTGACTTAAGAATTGTATCTATGAAACATTTTTAAAAGTATCCCACGACATGATTAGGCTGCTTTACCAGGTCATTTAGCACATGTCTCTTGACTATTTATAGTTGTTACATTTATCTCTCTGGTAAATCTGGTCAGGAGAGCAAAGACTCAAGACTGAGGAAATGCAGAGTTTGGGGGTAGAAGAGTAGGAAGCGTTTTATGTCTTTAATTCTCATGGCAGAAAATAGATGTGACAATCATTGGCATGCAAATGGCCTCTCCTACACATGCTCTGAAGGACCCATTAGTGTAATTGCTTTGGTAATATTTGCCCTTCCACATTGTAAACTCTCTGAAGCCTTTCCAAATGACACCACCCTTCTCTTTATCTTCAGATCTTATGCAGGGGATGACCCAATTTTATCTGCTTTTGCCTCGAATAAATGAGAGCGTTATTCCACAGGTGGCCTCTTACTGATGATGTCGGAGTCCTCTTTCCCGATTCTCACACCTGAGTCTTCATGAAGTCAATGGGGAGGCGTTGCTGGCTGAGCAAGGAGAAAAGACAAATAATGGCTAATTGTGCTTTTTCTTTGCTATTGTTGGGGGGTGTGTTTCTGTGAAGAGGTGTGTACAATGCTGCCTCTGATTTTCACGAACAAGAAGAATTTGGGGCCAGGCATGGCCATAGTTCACTGGACCCAGCACTGTGGTCTGATTTCTCGCCACAGCACAGAGACAAGAGACATAGCCTATACCGAGCAGGTATTTGAAGGGTCAGAATCAGCGTCTTCTAGTCCCCAAAACCACGTGGTCAGCAGAGCTAGGGAAGCAGGGATGGATCAGACTTGGTGCCCATTGAAGGAGCAAGCAAGTTGCATTCTTACCTTGCAGCGAATTTGCACACATTTACCCTTCTAGCCCAAGAGCTAAATGCCAGAGAGCCTTGATCACTGCATCCTATGGTTCATCACTTGGCATTGATGTCATCACCAGCTCATGAGCCTGGATGATCTACAGCTATTGACACGATGACCTCACATCTCAACCACCGAGAGCTACTCAAGAAGAAAATCTGATCCCGTTTGCGTTTGGTGTGCCCATCACTGGACTCTCACAATAAATGTTAAGCGCATCTCTTTTAGATGGACAGGGGTTGGGAAGTCAAGAGATCTTGGGTGGAGGCAAGACAAACACGCATATAATAGAATTAAAATGCGTGAGTAGTTTCAAATGAAGAGAGAAAAGTATGAGTAGTTCTAGAACATCACTGGAAGGATGACTTGCTATTTAGACATAACAGGAACAGAGCTGAATTTTCTCCTTCTGACTGATCGCAGAGAGCATCATCCCCTCTGGTTCCATCCACGTCATTGCAAAGGGCAGGATTTTGTCTTTTTCATGGCTGAGTAGTATTTCAGGGTTTATACAGACCACGCCTTTATCCAATCATCTGTTGATGGGCATTTAGGGTTTTTCCAGGTCTTGGCATTATCGTGAGTTTATTTTTAATGGCAGTGATGACTTAAGGGTGTTTACTTGTGTGTGATCCAGTCATTGAGCATCATCCTGGAATCTTTGACCTTCCAAGCCCACTTTGAGTACCATATCAAGAGATATAACTTTCTTTAATTCTGAAACTTGCCAACCAGAAGACATGGGGTAGGACCCAAGGTACCATTTGAACAAGACTAAAGGTGCAAACTGGGTATGCATACTTTTGCTTCCATAATACGAATGTACAGCAAATGAAATGACATGAACTGTGGGTAGAATGCAGACTTACGAAAATGAATCTCAATACCTGAAGGAAACATCAAGAAGTTTCTGAAGGAAACTTTTGGAACTCTGACAGGATCCGTGGAAGAAGTTCCAACTTCTTTTGGAAACCAGTGTCAAGGAAACATTTCTGTACATGTGTAGATTCAGGTACATTTGCTTTAAAAACAATGCCCAGCATATTTACATTTTTCATTATTATTATTAAAGGGACATTGAATTTTGACAATGACTTGTTTCGAGATCTACATAGTGGCATTTTTACAAATAGCATAGCAGGTTTACTAATACTTCCCCTTTATTTCTCCCTTCATTTACAGTTAATTCCCTTCATCCCATTTCCCCCATCCCTCCCCTGTCACTTTTGTGCCCTCCGATTTGCCTTTTTGTCTCTCCTCTCAAAGAGTTCATAGTTGTTTGAAACAGTGTCCCCCCAACCTCTCTCTCCCTCTCCACCCCTCCCCGTTTTTAATGTTGTTTAATTTATGACCTTTATCTGTTCTGTCTTTACCCATCATTGAGTTCTACCCTACGAAGTGTATCCTGCTCCTTCTGGCTTATTTTGCTAAATATAATTCTTTCCAAGTCCATGTTGTTGCAAATGGCAGGATTGCTCCTTTTTGATGGCTGCATAGTATTCCACAGTGTATATGGACCACATCTTCCTTATCCACTCCTCTGTGAATCGGCATGTAGGTAGTTTCCAGCTCTGAGCTGTTGTGAATTGTGCTGCAGTGAACACGGGAGCGCATACTTCTCTTCGGATGAGTGTTTTTGTGTCATTGGGGTAAATGTCCTGTAGAAGAATAACTGGACCATATGGAATTTCCATCCTCAAGTCTTGGAAGACTCTCCATAATCCTTTCCAGAATGGCTGCACCACTTTGCATTCCCACCAACAGTGAATTAGAGCTCCCTTTTCTCCACATCCTCTCCAGCACTTATTATTTCCATTTTATTTTTTGAATAGTAGCCATCCTAGAGCGTCTTTTCATGAACCTGTTGGACATGTGTATGTCTTCCTGGGAGAGGTGTCTACGAACATCAACAGCCCATTTTAGTTTTGGATTGGATTCCTTGTGTATTTGTTGTCTGATTTTATGATTTTGCTGTCTATTTTAGATTTAACCCCTTATCTGAGGTGTGAGAGGCAAATCACTTTTCCCATGCATCTGGGTGCCTTTGTGTTGTCATGTGACTTCCTTTTTCTGAGTAGAAACTTTTCCGTTTCCTGTAATACCACTTACTTATGTGGGGTTTTATTTGCCTTGCAATGGGAGTTGAGCTGCCAAGGATATGTCTTAAGTCTGCGTCTAATAAGGTTTTGCCTCCAGGCTCTTCTATGTGATTGCTGGTTTCTGCTCTGACATCTAGGTGTTTAACCCAGTGAGTTAAATTTCGTGCATGGTGTCAGGTAATGGTCTGGTTTCAACCTTTTGCAAGTGTCTGCCGGTTCTCACAGCACCATTTATGAAAGAGGCTGTCCTTGCTCCGTTGTAAGTTTTAGTCTCCTTTGTCAGACATTAGGTATCTATCTATCTATCTATCTATCTATCTATCTATCTATCTATCTATATCTATCTATCTATCTATATCTATCTATCTATCTATCTATCTATCTATCTATCTATCTATCTATCTATCTATCTATCTATATATCAGGGAATGTGGCCTTCCAGGATTGTAAGCAGTAGTTTCTCTCTCTTGAGAGTTTAAGGCAGAAACCATAAAGCCAATTTTACAGCTTGGTGGTGAGAGGACGATGTAGCAAAACGTGAGACAAATGGGGGACCAAAAATAACGGAATCCTTAGAAAATCATGTAGTTCAGCCATCTCTATGTTTTCTTTACCTTTTCTTTAAATGTGGTTCAAATAGCAATCAATGATCCTGTGTCCAAGCAAATATCCCAATGCTGTGCAAGTGTGCACACCAAATACTTGTAAGAAATGACTTCTTTGGCTTCCTTTTCATTATAAAAATACAGCCATTAATTCCTCATCATTTCTTTCCCAGGCTCTCCTCCATGGCTGCCAGGTTCTATATGCTTCTCCACTGTTTTGATTCTGTTATTCTCCCCTACAGAATGCCAGCTTTTTACTCTTCGACTGAGAAAAAGCGTCCAAAAAGAGGTTTGAAAGTCAGAAAACGGGTGAAAAAGAAAAAGGTGAAAACAACAGAAACGCTTCAGAACGCTGCCAACTCATTTCCCCTCCGGTCCTTGGAAAATGAAAAGGTCAAGTCGTCAAGGGGACACTTTGTTTCCTCCAGCCTGTAATCACTTTAATTTTCAGGGCTGCAGACCGTGTTTCTGCCTGACAAGCTGGTTAAAATTTTGCCACAAAGGCGGGCATCTCATTCTCTGTGTGGCTTTGTCCCCTGCACATCGTGGCCACGGATTGGGTAGGAGTGTGTGTGTGGACAGATTACAGCTGTCATTGCAACCTACCTCCCCACGATTACATGCATTTTCTCATGGCAGGTTGAATTGATCTTGCGTTGCACAAAAGAACAGCTCATGGGAAATGACATGAGAATGTCTATCCTTAGAGAGTCCCAGAGTGGAAGAATCAGGGAATCCCAAGCGTTGATCTGAAAATTCACGGTGCCGTGAAAAAAAAAGGTGGCATGTATGCATTTGAATTTTTGGGTGCTGTACCTTTCTCTCCATCTCAGCTGGACCCGCCTGGAGCCCCTGCCCCTCAGGTATATACAGAATCCATCTCACCTGCATAAGAGAGGCAGGCATCCCCGTCCCCACACACACACACACCTGTGCATTCTCTTGATGTCCCCTCAACGAGTTATTTCTGCTTTTAATAAACTCTCTGTGGGTTCCTGCCCAGTGACTCTCTCCATGAATTTTTTCTGGAGGAACCCAGCATCTCATCAGCGCATCTCAGCTCCGTCTCCCCGCAGCATTCTTCATTGAAGAAAAGCAGCATGAAAGTCTGAGCTTGTGAGAAGCAGAGAAAACTATACGGTGCCATGCTTTCCACTGGAAGTTGATGGTGTTTTATAAATGTGCATTGCAGGATGGAAAAGGATGCATGAGTGTCTGCCCTTGTCATGCCCTTGATGATGCTACCTCTTGTGATAGTTGATGGCTTCATACTTCATGGTGAGTAAGAGAACCAACAGACACCTGCAGCTTGCAGAATAGGCTCTCTGACGTACTTACCTGGTGCTCACCAACACCTGCATGGAGTTGACTACGAAAGTGAGAGCCAGAGCAGACAGGTGATTTTGAAGCGGGGGCCAGATTTGTCCCCCCAAAAAGGGCATGGATGTCTGACTAGGTGAAAACATCTATTTTCATTAAGCACTAAACACACAGGTACCATGAATAATCATGTCTGAAGTCACAAAAATCCTCACCCAATATCCAAGATGCTCTTTCTTGGAGAAGACAGACCTTGTCTGCCTCTTAACTCACATTGTGTTGACATAAATGTATTAATGACTAAAGGAAGATGATGCTTTCTTGCATATTTAATGCAGAGAGAAACAGGCAGACATGAATAACTCACAGTCAATAGGAGATAAAGTCATCAGAATTAGGAAGTATTATTAGAACTAAATAATCATGGGCACACTACCTATCAAAAGAGAAAGTAGCAAAAGATGCTTCTACAATATTGATGAAGAGGTGACAGAGAAGTAGACACAACATTGTAAATGTAGAAGGGATCCCAACATGGCATAGAGTAGCGATTAAAAAAGAGAAAAGTGTTCATTGTATCTCCAAGGCTTTGGCATATGGGCAAATCATTCAGGCAAAGCTTAAGAGCTTTTTAGAACTGGTTTAACTGCATGCAAAATGTGGAAATCTTATATGTTGAAGACAGTAACAACTACTGTTGAAAGTGTTCTCGAATAGTAGAGATTTATTAGTAGACAATGGTTCTCCCCAAAAATGCTCAGAGAGACTTTTTCCCAAGATGTCCAGAACATACATTTTCCAACATGTATCACCTTGATCTGTGAAAGCCAAGGTCAATGAGGAGCATCTGCAGCTACAGAGATGGTGTTAACATCGACTGACGTAATAAGATCCCTAGATGAAAGGTCATCTCCAGAAACACCCTCTGATCCAAGAAACCCGTCTTCAGTCAGGATGCACATCCAAACATCTGGAGACAAGTGTAGAGAGCAAGTCCTAGGAGGTCATGCTTTACTGGGAGACTCTTCTCTCTCCTGGATGCCCCAGGACCCTTTCCATTCCCGAGACTGTCCCATTGACCTGAGAATTCACAGCCACCAAATTCTTCTTATGCACATCATAAAATGTGGTCCTTTTTTGTACTAATCTGCCTTTTGTTAATGGGTTTGTTCCATTAGCCTGAGAAGAATGAGAGAAATGGAATTTCCTCCACCTGCCTCTTCAATAGAAAGAGAAGAAAAGGAAACTCATCACCATCTTGGAGTTTCCAAGATGATTGTGATAATCCTTTGAATGCGAAGATTGAAAAAAAAAAAAAGGGATACAATTCAATCCTCATATCTCAAAACACTATAATTCAGAATCAATCTAATGGGAGTTACTTAAGTGATCAAAACCATATGTCTAAATGGTAGATCAAACATGACTGAAAATTTTAAAAAGACCTGGTCTATACCTGTGATATGAGCAGTGGATACATCTCCTGATAAGATACTTTATTCCTCTAAGAATGACAAAGACAAACAAATCTGCTGGTTTCAAGTATGGGTTTGCACTAGAATCCAAAATATTGTGGGTGAGGAGATTAAATGGCTGTTGTCATGTTGGGAAAAAAATAGTTGAGAATATACTGCTAGATCCAGAAGAGTCTGAGGGGAACCTATGGGACAAACCTGTGAAAGCACAGGAAGATCTAAATGCCTAGTTTTGATCAGGATGGCAAACACACATGCAGAAGAATGCATATCCCTGCAATAGCATCCTATTGATAAAGGAAGAGGCTCTGAGCCTGTGATTTTTCCACAATGATTGGTTCACTCAGGATGGGGAGGTGAGTTAGAGGAGTGTTGAGTGATTGCATTCATGTTCGGTCCTGGTGTTTGTTAGGTGGGGTCGACTTTGGTGAGCATTGTCTTATTTGCAAAGGTGAACAAAAGAAGGAACTAGATACACCTGAGCAGAATTCACACCTGTGAGTCCAGGATAGGATACCGGAGCAAGTTCATAGGGAGGAGGGCTCCTGGAGATCGATGCTGCTGGGTTAAGAAAGAATTCTTGACATGGTGAAGAGAGGAGGTTTTATAGATGATTAGAAGAAGTGAGGGAGAGGGAGAAAGTAAAAGCACAAGGGAGAGAGTTCCCGAGGGTAGAGAGGATGCAATCCATCCGGGGGTGATCAGGTTTTTATATCCATGGGAGGGGGTGGGTGGGTGGACCACACTTCAGTGTCTGTAGTCAGTAAGAGAATAGGAATCAAAGAGTCAACAGCAGTTCAAAAGCAAAAGAAGGTGGCAGATTTTGATGCTGTAGGTCACCTCTGCATAAGGGTAGTGCCCAAAGGTGGGACTGCTTTGAGGAATTCATGTGTTTTTGATGAACTGCGGAAAAAGTGAGTTGATGAAGGACTGATGAGGAGATACTGCATTAATATTTCCAGAGGGATCATGGAGTGGGACCTCACACCCTGTGCCCAAGAGCTGACCTGCGAGGTGTGACTCAGAACATTCCAGGTCTGCAATGAGTTCTGCTGTCCTGAAAGAACCCAGTCCAGGTCTAAAAAAGTACTAGAAAATACTACAAGCAAGCTGTTCAATTTTGCTTCCATGTTATGACAACCAAATTCTTTCTACTCACACTAGTGCCAGAAAAAAGGAAATAATTCTATTGGAATATCAAAAGTAACTATAAACAGTAGACTGAGTTGAAAAAGGGCTGTAGACGGATATAAAGATCTCAGACAAAATAACGCAGTGCCTACCATAAAGTTTAAACCCAACATGAAAAGTAAATCTAACCCCAACCCAAATCCTAACTCTAATCCTAAAACTAACCCTAACACTAACACTAACCCTAACCCTAAACCCTAACTCTAACCCTAAACCCTAAACACTAAACCTAACCCTAAACCCTAACCCTAACCCTAAACCCTAACCCTAAATCCTAAACCCTAACCCTAACCCTAACACTAACCCTAACCCTAAACCCTAAACCCTAACCCTAACCCTAAACCCTAACACTAAACCCTAACCCTAATCCTAAACCCTAACCCTAAACCCTAAACCCTAAACCCTAACCCTAACCCTAAACCCTAACCCTAACCCTAACCCTAACCCTAAACCCTAAACCCTAACCCTAACCCTAACCCTAAACCCTAAACCCTAACCCTAACCCTAACCCTAAACCCTAAACCCTAAACCCTAACCCTAACCCTAATGCATGGTATATTGATACGGGTAAGGGTCTCTAGCTGGCTTGAGTGTGTGTGTCTGTAAAATAATGCAGATACTTGGAACATCCACGAAAAATTGGAAGAAGCCAATTTGGAACAAGATATTGCTTTTGTAAAAGCTACTATGGGGGAAGCAAGCATGTTGCAAATTCTTGGTGGAGCATTTTGTCGGCACTGCTGAGAGCAGAAATGATGAAGGATTGGAAGTGGGGAATAGAAATTCCCCTTGTCAACAAAGAAACATAATGACGTCTTTTCAGTCCCCAACTCTGCCACCCACCTCTAGCACACAGATATTTATTCCGGATGCCTCGTAAAGTCTCTAGTAGTTTATAACTAGGTGGAACAAAATGAGAAAAGTTTCCTAGTCAATTTGAAGTGCATTATGTGGCTATAAAAGGCCTCCCAGAACAAGGTATTTGGAAATGAAAGCAAGATTTCCTCCCCAAAGGCCTTTCCAATTGATCATTGTTAAACTACACTTCGTTAACATTCTATTTAACTTGGGTATTCCTGATTATGTTCTGAATTTTATATGGTCAAAAATGATCTGCACCTCAGGCATGGAAAGTTAGAACCAGTGTAGGATATGAGGTATGTGGCTTCCACAATTTGTCTTGGTACAGGAAACATGTATTTAAAAAATTGATATGATTTCATTTAATTAGTGCTTTATCTAGCAATTTTCTGTGGTCAATAGAGACTGGAAAATCAGTGGCTGGATGGAATTTCCTACATGTTTCTGTAAATAAATCCAGTGCTATATTTAAACAAACTTCTGTAGGATATGGAAGATGCATACTGTTGTCTTTTTAATTTAATATTTATTGAGGCATCTTTGACTTTAAAAATGATATGTGTAGGTTCACCATTCATCAAATATGATGAATCAAGTTACCAAGAGTCCTCCCCTTGTCCATGGGACCCACTAACACATGATCCTTCACTCCTTCCCCTCTGGTGAACTCCATTCCGTGGTCAGTGTCCAATGGTTGGTTTTATTCAGACTGTTCTTTTGCTGTGTTTCTTTATCTTTCATATAAATGTGAGATGATGTGTATTTGTCTTTCTCCTTGTGATTTATCTCACTGAGCATCCTCCCCTCTGAGTCCATCCATGGTACTGCAAATGGCAGGGCTTCACCTTTTATAGTGCTGTATAATATTCCACAATATAATTAGATCACATCTTCTTTAGCCATCATCTGATGATGGGCTCTTATGTCATTGCCAATACTTGGCTATTTAAATAATGATGTCAGGACGATGGGGATGTGAACATCTCTGCAAATTAGTACATTTGTGTCTTATGGGTAAATACCCAGAAGTGGAAAAATGAGATTGATTGGGATTTCCCGTCTCCATTTTTTGAGGAGACATCTACCTTTTAATGCAGCTGTTTAAAGAGAAGGGTGATAGGAGTTGGGCATATGACCAAAGGTGTGTCAAAGTAGCATATTGATCATTAAGAATTAAGGAAGAGTCTATGAAGGAAGGAAACCCTAGACATGTCTTTCTCTTAAAAACAGCAGTTGTCTCTGCTTCTCCGTCTCATTGCTCTGCAGAGTAATAAACGTCAGCATGAAAGGTTCCCCTCTGTACAGAGAGAGATACTCTGGATGTCAGAGACTGGGATGGAATTTATGTCGTTGACCCATGTTTCATTCACTATAAAAGACTCCAAGCCACAGTTTCCAAGAATGTCTCTGCCCCGTCTATTCTTCACAGATGCATTACTTCTGTGTTGAAAAACTAGATGCACTGGCTGCTGGTCATTCCTTAGGTTTCCTATCTTATGGTCTTTCATGAACACAGCCTCAGATGAATCTTTTCTCTTGCGAATGCATTGTGTGTGTGTTTAGTTATTGACCCACAGGAACAAAAGAAGGTGAGATGGAAACATCCTGAAAATGCTCCGTATTTTCATTCAAGTATTTTCGTACTTGTTAAATGCAAATGCTTGTATCTATTCCGAGAGAACTGATGATGATGAGAACTGATGCCAACAGAACCCATGATGCTGGGTGGGAAGGAGATGTGACAGAAAAGGAAAACCTCTCCAGCACACCAGGTATTTTAATAACAGACCCATTCAACTTAGACAGGGGCTGGAGATTGAGTCAAAATCTCCTCTCCCTGGCATGGTCAATTATTGATTCTCATGATTCACTGTGCTTCACTCAGCTTCTAGCCATGGAGCAACAATGAGTGTGCTTGGTACAAAGAAGCAGGGGGATGGCAGACACAACTCAAGGGGAATCATAGAGGAAAGCTCCCAATGCAAAGAAAACTCTTACCTCATTTCTCCCCATGATGAAGACTGATTTTAGTGCCTCCGTAAGCTATACCTGTTTTACTATCCTGAAGGTCCCGGGTTTCATTGGCGAGAGGCATTCCAAAAAGTGGGTGGTAAGCTTCAGAGCACACGGATTGAAAAGGTGAGTACTTTGGCCCCTGAGATGCATCCTCATCAATTAGAAACTCCTGTCTGCTGAGCTCACATCCCCATCAGGATTAGGACAGGACCTATGGTTCTGTCTGCTCTGTGTCATTCCACGGAGTCACGAACTTGGCCACAGATGCATGGATTTGTCCTTGGTTTTCCATGCAGGGCAAGAGTGACTAGGATGCTTTTCCATCAGAGGCTGGTTGGTTAGATCCAAGATGATCTGAGCACTTGCAAATGCCTGTCATAGAGTTACAAGTCCATTTGATGGTTTTGTCTGCATGTGCTGAATCTCTCTGGCAAAAGCAGGTAAGTGCCTACCCTCTGCTGTTTTGGGGCAGATGGACTCACCTGGTAGAGAATTCTTGGCTTGGAGTGCCAAGCTGTCTTGTTTGAAAACCCTCTTGTATCACAATGGGATTATTTCACTGCCTTTATGAGGAAGGAGAGCTTCAAAGACACACAGAAGCATTCATACACACAAACATCTATTCTCTCCTAGGTAAACAGAATTTTTAGAAGAAGATGAACCACCGTGATGTGAAAATAAATAAGCAAATACATATATGGGCTCTGGTAGAATAGTGGTTGGGTCAGTCACCTCCAAATGAGTCCAAGCCACATGCCCCCGAGTTCAAGTCCCAGGTCTGAGAAGAAATAACCAGCATGGACAAGAAAATAAATATAAAAAAAACTAAGGTGTTTCTCCCTCCTCAGAAAATAAACACATGTACACTTCTGGGATAGGTCCAGTTTGACATAGAAATATCAACAGATCACTCTCAACTCCCCTTCTGAAAATAATAGATGTGATCCATTTTCTAGCAGAGAGTGAATGCTGAGTTTCTCCTTGGTAAGTTGATATACTATCTTGAATCTTCAATAACTCACGGAACATCACAGAAATTGTAAGGTGAATGGATGCCTGTATCAAGTTACTATCTCCTGTTTTTCTTTAACTGTGTCATAGCTTACGCCGAGAGGGGAGCTGCTTGAAAGAGCAAAGGGTTTGCAGATAGTGGGGTCTGGGCTTGGTGGCTTGGCTTCAAATAGCTCACATGAGCTCCAATGAGCTCAAAAGGGAGGGATGGAAATCCACATAGCAGTAAGAAGACAGCACTGACGAGCCTGAAAATTCATCTAGGGTCTACGTGAAAGGAAGGACATGCTAGGGTGAAGATGCATAAGCTGATGGTTAATTGATGGTCATGTCTCTGAGGGACTGCAGGTCAGGGGACCATCGAGGAGGGACATCCTGCAGAATATGATGCAGAGCAAGTACCTGTGAAAGCAGAGTGGTAATTGGAGAAGTAACATTGAAGCAAGAGAGCTTCACCTCCATTTAACCACTGGACACTGAGCAAGTGGACCCAGTGAGAGATTCTGAAGCCACGAAACTCCACCAGGGGACACCCACACTAGCTAGCAATGGGGAGAGCACGGTCCAGCTCAGGCATTACCTGGAGAGTCCAAGGCACGTCTCCAGGTGAAGAGCCACCATGGAAGACCTCACCTCACTCGGTGTCCATCCCGCCGTGGACCACAGAGGAAAGCGGTGCATTTTGTCACAGCAAAACAATATTGTTCACAAAGAAAACAAGGGAAGAGAAGGCAGATTTGAGGGCTGTGTTCATTTCAAGACCCACATGCACTTCAGGAATGACTGAGAAAGACCCACCATAAAACTTGGGGAGAACTGAGCCCTCTGGGTCCTGCAGGGGGAAGAGATGGAGGCTATTTGGGATCCTCCCATTTGCAGGTGTGCACAGAAGAGGTGTTACTGGTCTCTCCACTTCATGCATATCAGGTTCCGAGTATTCAAAGCCTCCACACAGAACTAGACAGGATTCCAGAAGAGAGTCCATCTGCGTGAAGATCCAACCCTTGGCTCTTTCTGCTGCAGATGAAAATGGAAAACGTGGTGGTGGGTGTGGTGTGCCCGTACATATTGGGTGAATTGTGAGCCTCTGCATCGACACTCAGGCTATTTTGCAAATCAAAGTTTTCTCAATAAGAATATAGGTTGACATGCTGAAGGCAATGCAAAATGGGTCCCAGCCCAGATGTCTGAGAAGGTTGGATTATGCATCAGGATGAAGGGTCTGCTGAGAAATAAAGGTGCTTGAAAGTGGAGCAGAAATGTCCTGGAACCTGAATGCTACAAGTCTTCAGCAGCCCCAAGCACTGCTTCTGAAGTTCCCTACGGAGAGGAATCCCCAGGTGTGGACGTGAAAACCCAAGTTGCTTTATCCCCAGTGATTCTCACCAGGGAAGTCTGAGCCAAAACTGTGGGATTCTCAGCTCCACTGTCTATGCTTCCAGGATGATCAGCACTTTTAGTTTGTCTGTTGCATGGTGATGCCCATCGCCTGCAGAATCCCTGCTACTTGACTTCATATGTTAAGCTTATTGACTTTTATTGCTGGTGATCTTTCAGGAGTTTCCAAAGCTGTGTGAGTTCCCAGAGAAGAGATTGAGACCTCAGTCACTGTGTCTATTAAACCATACCTATCACCAGAGCATCCATGCCCATTGCAACTACTCCTTTTACTCTTTTGCACCCAGGCTTTCTGTCTCTTCTGCATCAGCCCATGTCTGGTAACCACAGACTTGAATTCAAGCCTCGGAGGGTTTTGTTTTATGTTGGTGAGTTGGTCTGTTTTATTTCTTAATAGTCTACTTATGAGTGAGGTCATCCTGTCTTCTCTCTCTTTCTGACTCATCTCACCCAGCAGGGTCCCCTCCAGGTCCCTCCAGGGGGGACAAAGGGCACGACGTCACCTTCTTCACAGCTGCCTCGAGTCCCGTGGAGGGTCCACACCCCAGCGTCTCCCTCCGTCCTTGGTGGACGGACAGGGCGGTCGTGTCCAGGTCTCATCTGCTGGGGCCTGCATGCAATGAGTATGACCATGACAAATATCTTTTCTGATTAGCATTCCTGAAAAAAATGATGGAAGCAAACATTTGATTCAATAATTCCACTTCCAGATATTTATTGAAAGAATATATTTCTTAAACTCTATGCTCTGGAGCCTCTCATAAGCTTCTTCACCTCATCTTCCTACACATCGTTCCTTTGAAAAGCTAATAAATATTGTGATTTGGGGAGAATGAAGGATATTCGCCCAGGAAACTGTATTATTTGCAGCAGCAGATAGAAATAATTAACATAGTCCACTCAAAGCCAATGAATCAAAGTTCAGATTTTGGACAACAAAATTGCTGCGGGAAAACAGTGGTGCAGTGTTTTGGAGATAAGGTTGGTTTCCTTTTTCCTCTGATGTCTCAATTAATGCTCAGTAATATCCATTCCCTCCTCTGTTTACACAACAAACTCGAGCAATTTGCAATGAAATAACGGAATTGGTATCAAGTAGGGTCTTCAGAACATTGAAAATGCTTCCACTAAATTATGTACCATGAAACATTCTCCATTTTTATCAATGATTTCCAGGGATCTTATCCAACCTGAAGTCAGGTGGAACATTTATAGATCAAAAACCGAGTTCAGATGCTTTCTGTTTTAAAAATAACTAAAGTGGTTAAAATGTGACAATCCTCACAATGATATTTTTACTTTTTTTTTTTTTTTGCAAAAGTCCTAATGTCTCCTTTTTTTCTTTTATCGGTTTCAGGTTTCAACTCAATGAGCATTTATTCATTTCCTTACGAGACACGAGAAATGTATTCCCAAAGAGGCCATCATCTATACTGGAAGATAATGCAGTGTGTACATAAAATGGAATGCCATGCAGGCAAATTGCATATTTGATGTCGAAATTCATGAACATTTGCTCATAAGTGATTTTTTCCTAGACATCCGGCATACTCAGAATGAATTGAGACACAGGCTGGAAGAAATCTCATGGAAAGTCTCTACATCAAATTGAAGAAGTCGTGAGGCAGATGCTGACCATGTCTTCGGCATGTCTCTGTCTCCTGTAAGTGTTATACAAACCAAGTTAAGCCTCTGACATGCAGATGCAAATTTCAAAAATGTGTGGTTGGTAAGGGAGATGGGCAGGAGAAATTTTGGAAAAAGTTTAGATGTCTCACATTGCAAATGAATGTCAAGCTTTCTTATGCATCGCCCGTTTCTCTTCGGGATCAAACAGACATGAGATCGTGGTCACATCAATTAGAAATTCTGAGCATAAGATAAGGGTGGATTTAAGGCAGAACCCTCCTGTATTGAGATATTCTGCATCTGCCCGAATGTTTCTTTCAATCGAAATGGATTCTGCTTTCTCAAGGAGCATCACTGGAAACTCCTTACACCCAATTATCCCGAAATGAAATTATTTCAAAGGCACGTGGAAGCAGGTGCATTTCTTTTTTTGTGCTGAGTTCACTGGCTAATGAACAGCATAACAGATTTCTCAGGAGCTTCTAGAATGACGAATGTAGAGGCAGCAGAAATGTGTTGGAAGGTGGTGAAAAGCCAGGGGTAGACTGCATCTTTCCATTGATTTCTTTTTTGTGTTTTCAATTATGAATGAGGCTGGCAGTGGTGCGGAAAATGTTGACAGATTGTGATTTGTGATTAGATAAAAGAAAACGGTCTTGAAATCTTACTGGATGTGTCTGATTGTCATCACAGTGAACATGGATATTCTGAGAGTGTCGATGCTTCATGCAAGTCTCCATAGTTTTCTCAAAGGGTAAATACTTTTAAGGATTGTCCAATATTTCAGTGTCTAGGGTTTTTATCCTGGTCGGAATAAAGCTATGGGCCATCACTCTACAAGTGCTGTTCCTCCACCCACTAAATAAAGAAAGAAGGAGAAGGAAAAGGAGCAGGAGGAGGAGAAAAAGAAAGAATTGTTTTCATAATGAGGGGAATAAAGTCCATTATTCTGAGGGATTTGTCTTGTGTTGCTAAAATCAAGTCTCCAGGGTTGACAAGAAAACTAAAAACCTCTTAAGAGGTTGTTAGGACCACACTCGTGAGGCTCTGAATGACATTCAATATTTTAGTAAAATATGTTTTTGGTTTAAGTTGCTGCTCTTCTCAGACTATTTCAATCTGTTGGACATTTCAGAAAGAACATGAATGGATTTGATTTGGGGAGTAATTTTGAATAACTTCATTTTATTCAAGATGGACTGGAATTTGTCTTTTTTGTTTCCACATCATAAAGAAATGATGCTGAACTCAGCAACCTTATGGGAAGGTGTGCTGTGCTTTGTAGGGGAACTTTGGGGGAGACTCTCCCTTGTTTGCTTGGGTTCCTTTGACTGAAAAACAAATGGAAACAAGAGAGATCAGTGACACAAAAGGCAAATTTAACTTTGTGTGCGCAGAGCTGCATAAGACATGGAATATAATATCCCCCAAAGCACAGAAAATAAACGGTAGTGCTATCTCTAAATCCATGTGCCTGACAGTGTTATTCACAATAAACGAAGAGCTACAAATACCTACGTGCCCATCGTCAGATGATGGTTAAAGACAATGTGGTCTAGAGACACCGTGGAATACTATACAGCCATGAAAAAGATGAAATCCTGCCATTGGTGACCACATGGGTGGAACTAGAGGGGAGGATGGTCAGGGAGATCAGTCAGAAGGAGAAAGACAAACACCAGATGAGCTCACTCACAGGTGGAAGATAAAGAAGCAAAGAGAAGGAATAGGCTAAGTGAAAAACCAAATCTTGGACTCTGACCACAGAACTGAGGTCACCAGAAGGGGAAGGGCTGGGGTGGGAGCAGTGGTGGGTGTGTCCCGTGGACATGAGAGAGGATTTTGGTAATTTGGTTGTGTGCAGGGTGTGGAGGAATGGGGAACCTGCACATATGGGCTCATATATTAACTGAATGTAGCAAGTCCATTGAAAGAGAGAGAGAGAGACAGAGAGAGAGAAGGAAAATATACAGAACTTAGTGAAACAACAAAGCAGTCAGTTTATTATATTTTTCAGAAAAGAAGGCATCAGCTTGTCAAGAACAGACGTCAGCTCACAAAACATGCAATAGACACATGTATGTTATCTTACCTTTTGTCTCATGAGAACTGATGTTAATGATGGCAGAGTTCACGCCTCTCATACGCACATGGATTCAGAGATAAAGTGAGATGAATGAAGAGATCCTGCTTTCAAGATGTATGAGCAAGGAGGGTGTGTGTGCATGTTTGGGTGTTTTGTGCACGAGTGTGTGTTTGTGTGTGAGTGTGTGATGGGTGTGCACCCAGAGGTCATAGGCAGATCTGTTTCTCCCCCTAAGACTGTTCCCATTTCAGCAACATGGCCCATCCATGGTCTTTTGCCCCCAAATGGAATGGGAGTGCTAGCTGAAGGATGGGGATGACATCGCTTGAACCAGTTGAAGGAAATGTAATAAAAGGAAGCTCGTTTCTTGCCTTAATAGAGATGTGTATCCTTTCATCCGTAGGCTGACAACGCTTTTTCTGGAAGAGACCAGAGAGCATTTTACAGATTATTGTGAGCTGATACGCTAATTGGTAGAGGTCACAACTCATCTCTGGCCGTGTTCTGTGAAGGCTGCCTCAGGTGACAGGTAAAGGAACAGAGAGAGCCACTCAACTTTGATTTGCAAAGGACTCCAGTTATCCATCAGCCAAGATCTGGGACAGATGAAAGCATGGAAACATTTACAGAGCACTGCTGCTCACGGGGTGTCCAGAGTGAGTCCAGTTAATTCCTTCTCAGAGAAAAATCATCTTCATGATGGCTGCTGTCTTAAAAATTGTCAGGACACAAGATTTCTTATGAGGAAAACTATCTGCACCCGCTTTCCCAGCAGCGCAGGTCCCAGCAGACAAGACCTGGACACGACCTCTGTGCCCGTCCACGGCTGTGAAGGTGATGACATCGTGCCCTCTGTCCCCCCTGGAGGGACCTGGAGGGGACCCTGCTGAGTGAGATGAGTCAGAAAGAGAGAGGAAGATAGGATGGTGTCAAATCAGATAAAGCACATTGGCTTAATTCTAATGGGTGGGACCATCACCAGCCAGCAGATGCCAAGTATGTTCTTCAGTTGCTTTGAGTCTGTGTATACACATGTATCTTTATCTATACATAGATGTACCTTACATATAATACCATTTCTCTATGTACAGATCTATAGACCTATATCTATATTCAGTCTATATCTATGTGTACATCTTTATCACATATATTCTATATCTCTACATGTCTAAGTCTATGTCTACATGTTTCCATCTGGACCAAAGAAGAAAGAACGAGATGGAAAGGATTCCCCCTCTGGAAAATGGATCCTGGTCAACATCCCAATCTACATGTCAGGAGGAGCCTGAAACTTTCTCAAAGTCTCTCATATGAACAGAGCTTTCAGACAGCATTTACACAACTCAATCTAGAAGCCCAGAGGAGACTGACTTTATTATTTGACTGGATATTTGTTGGTAGACAAAGATGGGAATCAAGCTTTCCCAGCCTTTTCCCTAAAAGCAAGATGAATATTTTGGGGATGGGGTAAAACAGAGTCCTTTTCTGCATCGTGGATGAGATTTTGTTCCATACTGATGAGAGATTGATGATAGATAGATGACAGAAAGATGAAAGATGGATAGATGACAAATTGCTTATTATATATGGCAGATGGATGGATGGGGGGATGGAAGATGGGTCAATGGATATGTATATAAATAGGTATAGATGGACACACTATGATAGTTGATAGATAGATGATGGGTAGATAGATGAGATGAGAATTGACAGATGATAGATGATGGATAAATGATAGATAGATAGATAGATAGATGATAGATAGATGACAAATTGATATATACAGTGGATGGATGGATGGATGGATGGAGTGATGGACGATGGGTCAATGGGTATGGAGATAAATAGGTATGGATGGATGGATAGATGATATATGATAGATTGATAGGTGATAGATAGATGATGGGTAGATAGATAAATGAGAATTGATAGATGATAGATAGATGACAAACTGGTATACAGGGATGGATGGATGGATGGGTGGGTGGATGAGTGGATGGATGATGAATGGATGGATGGGTGGGTGGGTGGATG